>JAHQIW010000948.1:0-118602 GCA_019055375.1 Parelaphostrongylus tenuis | reverse complement strand
ATTATTGCTGCTATTTTCCTTAGTTATGCCACATGTAGATACACTGTATTGTTATTAGTAGGAAAATGACAACAATAAAACAACTGAGATAACACAATTATACATTCAACGCGTTCCCTCGCTGGGTTTTGAGATGCAGAGAAAGTGGGCCTGTGGTCCCGAAAGCGCTAAGAAAATATTAAAAGTGCGAAAAAGAATCGTTGATCGCAAAAACGTCCGAAGGAACATACACTCAAGGTTTTAGCCTAGTCAAACACAAGTACTCTCCACCTTCACAGAATACTAAAATGCACTTGCAGTTCATTCTCCACCGAGTAATAAAACAATTCTGTGAACTACTTATCAAGTAAGTTAACTCAAACCTCGAGCTCTAGTATAAAATTGATCACTGTCTTGATATTAGATCGAAAGATTGAAAAACTCGGCGGCAAAGAAGTGGGTTGTTCAAATAAGTTTTATCATGAACCTTGTGTTTGGCTTATCAAAAAAGGAAATCTATTGAATATAGAACGATGCAGAGGTTAACAGATAGTCGGGTTTGAAAATTACTACGTGACCATGGAAACTATTTAGGTTCATCTACTGAACTCCTGAAACCGACTGTCTATAAACCTCGGCATGCTCTAGTAAAATTCCTAATTTTCTTCTTTTAGTCAAACACGAAATGTTACATTGATCTTTATTCAACAGCCGATCTTTCGGTAAGTCGCCTTCTTCAAAGCCTGGAAAGGTCAAATTGTCTGCAGTCTATTCAGTCTAACACCTCCATCACTCCTTTAGAAAAAATCGCCAGACCTAGACTTCAATCGCATCAAGCACAAAATCGGCTCTCAACATACTCACCGCTTTATGCATGTGTTCCACTGAATGATTCAAGTGAGGATCACCGGAAGGAGATCACATAGGCTCGTAATGCACCCTACCCATCAAAAAAAGTCTTGTATGCTGACTCGTATCACGAGTGATAACGAGGCATTCCTCCGTGCGGTTTATGATTGGATTGGTCGCGTTAATTCAAAAAGCTTCCAAAATCTATCGACTGATGCTTTTTGTTCCTGCGCAAAGATGGTGACATCGATCTCAAAATCCCCTGCGTCGTGTTTCTGTGCTCTATGCGTCCCTAGCGGGATGTTCCGCCTATTATGACGCCTGTCGGCTAAATGTTCTTCTATGAGCGCACACAGCGGCCTACCCGTTGCGCCAATATATCTATCGCTACGCTTTGCAAGAAATTAGGTAGACTCTAGCATATCAACTACGCTCATGCAATCATCGTCTCTGCCGTTAGGACATATTTTACAATCTTCTATTATACAGAGATGGTCGTATAAGCGATTGCGAACTAGCTGGCGTCTGATAGTATTCAGCGGTATTCCAATAATAGCCACTGTTGTCTCTAGACCTGCTCTTTTCAAAACAACGTTTTATAGCTGTACTAATCTCATTTGAAAAGACTCTTGTGACTTATGCGACCAACTTTGCTTTTGAATGTTTTTCTCCAGATTTTATCATTTTGCGCTGGATGTGCCCTTGGCAGCACCTCTTTGAGCTTCCGGTTCTTGTGCTGGCGTAGGGTGGAGGTGGTGGTGGACCATGGTGAGGTGGTGGTCCTAGGTTATCGTATTTGTCACCCATTTACTCGATTTTGCAAAACCTATAAATTGATTCAGAATGATAAAGTGTTACTTTCGTCCGTACTAATTCTCAAAGCTATCAACTTCACCATCTATCCAGCGGCAAACGCTACTAAAAAAGTAGTCTTACTGACACATATTTGTTTCATGAAAACAATCTTACTGTGTGATAATCAACATGAAAACTATTTCGAGCTGAAAAATTTCATAAATCATTCTAGAAAGTTTTACCAACTGGTGTGGTATATATTTAAGAATCACCTAAGCCATAAAATCATTGTCAACTGCGTTGATAGTGGATATAACTTCTTTTAACAGTGGTGATTAGCTGACACAGTTGTTACACGATACTCGATGGATTTGAAAGATCTATAAGTCAGTATAATCTTTTTGAGCTCCAGAGAAATGATATCCGCCGATTCGTAGTATCTTCTAACCAAGATCGAAGAAATATTACAAAAAAAAAAATCGGTTGGTTATCAATCATTGCGTTGATTGTCGACTGGAAATCGATCTCGAATTGCCATTAGATTCTACAAACAATAAAATATAGACTCGTAGTCGTTGAAAATGCGTCAATCTACTATTAGCGCACAAGTGCCTGAAGGTATTGCATAAGATCACCAGTGTGTAAGCAGGGTAACGTGGAATACACGCAATGACCGCAATGCAATCAGTGCGTTAGAAAAAATTGAGAACTTTTTACATACGTGTCCAATGATTTTCGTCTCTAATTTCTTAGTATTTCAAAGCAGTTGTTAATATTGCATTGCGAAATTTGGAAAAAGTTACTCAGTTCCTTACAGATGTGGTCATGGGTACCTACCTAAATACAGTGTTGTGACATCAGTTGTCACTCATCAAATACCAGATGGATTCATGAATCTTACTGATCAGCTGCATGTGAGATGACCGTGATCAGTGAGGTAGAAACATAGGAATTCGAAGGATATTTAGTAAAAAAAAGGGCACTTTGAAACAATCGTGTGTCGGATGGATTACTGGGCCGAGTTAGTTATGCCAATTGTTATACAATGAATTGATCCTCAATTAGAGTGAAAACCTTCTCTCAGATGTATGCCAACGCAATTATATTTACGTCTGTAATGCTGTTATTTTTAAGGTTTTCAATTCCATTCTTGAAAAGACGTTGTTCGCACACTGGAGCGAACCTTCTCGTCCATTTATGCGCAGCAAATTCACCGAATGCCCTCAATCTATTGCGTGCACAACGCAGTAATTACTGGTGCTCTGCCATACACTCTAGACATTTTATTATCAGTAGTCACAGTTTTTTTTCACTGTACGGATTCACTGCTTCTAGCAATCAGCTGCTTTTTTGTCGCCTTCTCGAGCACTGTATAATACTGGTTAACGGGTCTCCATACAATCCCAAGGATAGCCTGGCTGTGGTGTTCCGTGTGGCGCTCGTCGCTCCCACACGCGCAGCGACGAGCATCACACTCACTTGGCCATAGCTCTGCAATACACACGTGGCCCGTACCCCCATAGTATAATTCATCCGGAGTCGCTAAGGTGGAGTCAGACTTGCCTGGGAGGATGGCGGCATGGCTTGGTGCATCGGTAGGCCATAATAACTGAATGTATTATTCAAATATACCCTTACTAGCCTCGAACGATGGTTGATGAAGTCGAGTCCATGGCACGTCCCTCAGCGCCTTAATGCCGGAAGCGTTGCACTTTTTATCATTTTATATTTATTTTTTCGTTCATAGATAAGCGTTCTTAGATTTATCAGTGATCGGCTGGAAATGAAATGCCCTTTGAGCTTAGAACTTCTTCAAAAGTGTGGAGAAGAAGAGAAAGAGCGTTTAGTAAACTTTCAACCCTTCAATTCTACACATCTGCTTGCCTGAACGCATGAAATGGGAACGTGAACGACACGTAAAACGATAGAGTTAAGCTTGGAGGATTTTGTACCAAACAGCTGATTAGGAATCAGATATTGATGGCCAAGGGATCACTGAGATTATTGGTGCTTATGCTGATTAAGTATGTTCTTCTAACTCATTTTAAAACAACTCCTGATTTTCTTCCTTAAGCCAAACACGAGGTGTTACATTAGACTTTATTTTACAGCTGACGTTTCGGCAGTTCGCCTTCTTCAGAGCCTGGAAAGGTCAAATTGTCCGCAATCCAATAAGCCGAACACCTTTATTACTCCTTTAGAAAAAATCACCAGACCTAGATTTCAATCGCATCGAGCACAAAATCAACTCTCAACATACTCACCGCTTTTTATATGTGTTCCACTAAATGATCCAAGTGGAGACCACCGGAAGGAGATCACATGGGTCGTAATGCACCTTACCCATGAAAGCAACAGTCTTATATACTGACTCGAATTACGTGTGATAACGAGGCATTTCTCCGTGCGGTTTATGTTGGATTGGTAGTATTAATTTTCGGTGCTTCATTTTTGTTCATTTTGTTTTGGTTCATTTTCGGTTCATTTATTGATTCATTTTGAAGCCTCATTCATATGATGGTGTACAAGGCAATAGTACAATGGCAGCTTTTTTTCCCAATTGAAAAATAATTTATTCCACTGTTTTTATTACAACTAGTCGGCAAGAAAAGAAAATATTGTACTCGAATTTTTTATTAATACTCAATTGCTGCTGATAACAATAAATTGCAATGGCCTTTGTGAGATGAATTATCCGATGGTTTTGTTGTAATAATCTTTGATTTCCGGTATCCAGTTTATCGCTGTGGTCAGATGCAAAGTCACTAATGCGGCACCGAATATGACCGCCGTGAGCACGATCGCTATAAGAGTGACGCATATACAGTTTAAGGTACAGAATCCCTGAAAAGGATATTTCTAAAATATGTGTACAACTAACAATGTATGAAAAATGTACGATTGAGAAAGAGCATAGTCAAACTCCGCACCAAATTTGATCGCCAGAACATTTCTCTCTCCCCTTTGCCTATAGCAAACTGGAAAAATACTTAGTTCAAGTCCTTTTTTTATTTCATATCACATGACCATCCTCATATTTTACTAAGTATATCCTAGTACGTCTTGTATTCGATTCGTTTCCTTGCATCACTCCTTCAGAAACTCTTCGAATATTTCAAGTGCTGTCTCGGCTGTTCCTTGAGGATTACATCTTCATTATGAATGCCGTCAATCGCTGATCAAGACGACTCTACTTGCAATCGTGGAGACGGCCATGCTAGGGCCTATCCTACTGAGTTCGTTGATTGATTGTAAAACAGTATTAGAGGAGGAAATCGAGTCAAAGTATCACCTTACTTCATGACACACCGCGTCACTGGTCCTTGCGCTATTCCGCCCCACAAAGGTTTGAGCTAACATTCACTTGATTACTCAACCAATATAATGTAATGGGCTGCTGCTTTCCATTATGTAAATTGAACCAAAGGATGAGGTATGAAGCTGTCAACATCATCAGTCTCTACGGGATACACAGGGCGTTTGACTCCACTGAGCATCGATAGAGGTGACTGAATTCACATCATATCTATACTGTGACAAGTCGGCTGACGAATTGCCGACTCTGAAAAGATGGAATGCCTGATGGGCTGAGGATACGAGATGAAACCAGCGTTCACGTATGTACTGCAAGGCGCCTCGATCTATTACACTACAGCTGCACTACCAGCATGAAGAACAAAAAAAAACGTGGAGAAAGAGCCAGGACATTATTAATCTCGAGGATGCTTGTAGATTTCGTTCTGATTTCGCCATCATCACATAATTAAACTATTTACAATGAGGTCCTCTCACAAGTTTTGGCATTAGAGCGACAATTATAAAATCTATTGACCAGAATTGATTGAAATTGCACATTGTTCGAGAACTGCTCCGTCGTCACCTTCACGCTCTATTTGTGGCCAAGTTCATCATCGTCGACGAAAGTGGATTTTTTCAAGAGTCAAAGTCCTCTGTATCAGTGGCTGTCACCAGGACAACGAGGGATATGCTCATCATCTTTTAAAACCGCACCATTCCGATTTAGTAGAACTTGGTGCCAACAGAAGAAACCATCCACGATAAACGCTAAAATGAGCATCTGTACCACTGCTATAGGGCCCTGTCACGTCGACGTTGCCGCAATCTCATCCTGCTTCAAAATAACGCAAGGTAAATGTGGCCAAGTTGGCAAGTTGACCGAACTGTGCAGGAAGTTGCTCGATCATCAGCTATACAGTCTTGACTTGTCACCGCCTGACTACCACCTCTTCCAGTCGCTGGAGCACTTCCTGAGCGGGGAGAAGTCCCAACACATCAATCATCTGCGTCAATTATTAACAATTTTCTTTGAATCCAAATTGAGTAGTTCTATGAGCGCGGTATTAATTATTGTATGAGAGATGGTAGAAATCTGTTCATGCTGAAGGGATGTACTTTGAATAGTGTTGTTATTCAATGACTTCTGGTTAAGGAAACTGATTATTGCTATAATGCCAAAATTGGGAGAAGACCTACTAGTTACTCTGCTTACCCTTTTTTGTGCAACTTCACCCTCCGTAGAGCCCGGGCAGGTGGATTCTTCTTCTTCTCTATTAGTTTTCCTCTTTAGCTTAATCTTCTTCTTTTTTGGTTTACAACTCTTTTTCCCTGCCAACTTCTCCTTTTTTTGAGCATTTGCATCATTTCTTCAAATAAAAAGATCATTGGGAAAAATATTTAACAGTACTGCTTCTTTTAACTTAATAAAATGGTAATTTCTAAAAGGATGTAGACAAAAAGTTGGTCATTTTAGCACAATAATTGGCAGGAACTTGCTAAAACTTGTGCATTTCTCAGGCTAAACTTAAAACAACCTTTTTCCACACCTTTTGGCAGTCTTCTGTCCCGACTTTGACTGCTCAGCTGGTGCAGGCTCCTCATAGGGAGCTCCCAGTGCTTCGTAATCTCCAGCTTAATCGGAAAAATCATTACGATGACTGCCTTCACTGAGAAATATAGTAGAAAAGACTTTTGATAAGATAACCTGGTAGTTCTGGCTTTTCCTGGGGAGTCTTTCCATCTGGTGGAGGAGGTATTGCTCCATTTCCTGATGTTATTTTTTCATATTCGTTCATTTTCTGAATATACATTATTAACGTCCAATAGGGAAGAGTATGTCATACTTGTGCATTGAGTAATAAAAGCGCTTTCAAAAGGTACTGCAACACAGTGGAGAGTGGGATGTTTTCGCTATACATGTGTTCATTAAACTAAATTCCAAAAATCATTAAGCATAAAAATTCATAGGAGTGTTAGTGTTCATTCAAAGCTTAAAATCTCGGAAGGCTGCTGTACGCACTCGTTTTTTAGAAAGGAATCTTATGACGCTGTAGTATTCAGAATAAAATTATGTTTGACACGCGCCACGTCTTATTATTATTATCACGCTTATATCTCGCTAAACAAAACCCTTTTCTTAGACTGTTAGCAACCTTTCAATAGCGTAAAAGTCGAGGCGCCTGAGGGATACGCCATGCATTCGTTTTAAATTTTCAACTTCGTTTGAATGATTAATACATATCTGGCCTTTGCAATGACTCGAGTTGGCCTCCTGCTGAACCGAGTCAGTGCTGCTTATCCTCCCAGACGAGTCTGAGACCAGTCTGGTACCAATTCACCGACCCCGGAAGGATGCGTGGCTTGGTGAGCCATGAGCGCGAGATTGAAGCATTGATATCGTGTGCCACGCACAGCAGTTCCAACCACTGCGCCACATGCGCTCTTCTTCTCTTCCTTCCAAGTTTTTTTGCTTCTTCCATATATGTATATATATAATATATACATGTATATACATGTATATATATGTATATATATGTATATATATGTGTACCTTTATCTCGAGTACTTTGTTTAGATAACTCTCAAATTTCAATATATCCTTTCATCATTATTTGAGCCAACATGTCATGGGGTCTGGTAAGGGCTCTTGTAAGCACTCGAGATAAAGGTATAATTATGATAAAAGTACCAGCCAATGAGCAATCGAGTGCACAACACTCTGTGTTAGGTGAATGTTTCACCTGACATAGAGTGTAAAGCGTACGTCGTCGATAACTATGTATAAGGAGTGTGACGCTCCCGAGAGAACTGACTATAAAAAGTCGACAGACGACGGGTTCTGCCCGGCTGATGAGTCTGTATGGACGAAACATGTGTCTCGGGCTGTACAAGACCCCTTACCAGACCACATGACATGTTGGCTCAAAATATTGATGAAAGTAGATAAATATATATAAATATAAATAAATAAATATATATATATATATATATATATATAATGGAAGCAATGGATGTCTCTCGCACGATTATGCTAGATTTTTATACAAATCACTCTCGATCACACCGAAGATGGATGGAAGATTCGGTTGGTTGGGTGCAGTATTGAACTAACGACCCCAGATGGCATGGCACCCTCAACCGTAACGCTATAATTAATCAGTTCTGATCTAGCAAGATCTAAAATCTATAAAATGTGAACAGTGTCCTGTAATAATTCATATTTGAAAAAGCAAACACTAGGTGAAGCTCCAACCCACTTTAGATAGCTTCTTTATGAAGAATTAATAAACAGCAGACCGCGAAGAATGGTGCCGCAACCAGAAATGAGTCACACCATTTATGATATGATTAAATAACAAGAGATTTGTTTACACATTCTGTTAGAGGCTACAGTGTTTACAATCATTATCATTCACTATGATAATCACTCTTGTTTCAAACATAACCTCATTCGTATCGCTGCTTAATCATCAGTTTCATTTCCCACCGTTTCAGCCTGTTCGACGTTAAATCGTGACCTTACATCTCAGTATCCCTTAATCGCTTTCAAATCCGCAACTTAGGCACCAGTAGACCATTCTCTATAACAGTGAAATCGGCACCAATGTGTTCCTGTCTGAAGAATTCTGAATCACTCAAGGGTCAGTGCAAGATTCGTGCATGACTGTTAGACATCCGAAAGAATCTAGTCAGTAGACGTGCATCTGTATGTCAAAATCAGCAGAGGCTGTCGAGCTTTCGGATCTTTTTTTTTCACTTACGTGATAAAGAATACTCACAGTATCTTATAAAACGTGTGCGCTTTTAACTTTTGATTTATGACGCTAGGGAAGCTTACTGTAGTCTATACGTTGTGATACTTTAACAATTAAACGTCTATTCTGTTCATCTGTCTGAACTGCGAACGATGATAAAAGAAAAAATGTTGCTTAAAAAAAGAAATTTTGTTTGATGACACACTGATGATGATCGACGAGAAGTGCATGGAGTGAAGACGGAAGAAAGAGGAAAGAGCAAGAGACCTATAAGAGTTGTAAAGTTTTGAATGCACTCTTCTCTTGGGTGACCATGAAGCTCCTTACCATGCTAATAAACATGGGGTCGTACACCTTTTTATCGCCGTCTAACATATAAATGCCGACATTAATAGTCAATAAATAATTGAACTCTTCGGCCAGCAGTCGCCATGTCATTGACGAACACTCATCGACCATCTCAAGGAGGGCTTGACGATCAACTTCCTGTGGATGGCCCGACGGCGACTGATCCTCCAGACTGTTCTCTTAATTTTGAACTTCTGAAATCACTTCAGAGCCGTACTTCCTGCAATCGTATCATCGCCGTAGGCTCCACTTATCTTGCGCCGCTTCATTAGAATTCTTCCCTGAGCGCCATTCGAGCAATGAGTGGCAGACGTATTTGTTCCCCCGACAGCCCCATCTTGACGCAAGTATAGACAAGTAGTTTACCAAAATGTGGGCAAGAAAATGCGCAATTGAACGGTACCAAAATCATGCAATTCCATTGCAGAAACCAAATTCAAGAACGAAAGCGGCATTTTTTGCACAACTTATCACCACAGAATAATGGGTTCGTTTTGATCCCAGACGTTCTCTAAATATAGTTTTGGCTTAGGCTCAGAGCCAGTAAGCCAAAGTTCAAACCTTCAAGAATTCATAGGGCCACAGCTCTCCATAAGGGCTGAAATCTAATAATATGTCTTACTATGCATTCCTGCAATATGCAGAATTCAACTAAATTATTACTTCACAGACCCGTTATCACTACTGAGCAGATCCCAGCACTCTACATTCAGTTGTGTCCTGCATTGATCATACACGACAGTCATCGCCTAGTGCTTGAGGATTTTATCTTTCTCACATCGTAAAGAACTGGTCGAGACAATTCTCACAACCTCTGAGCTAGTCGAGCTGAGGTGCCCATATCCGCTTCAGTTTAATGATTGCTAGAGAGTAATGACGAATGAGTCGAACCAGCACTAATCAGTTCGCTTCCTAATAAACTGTGTCACTAACTACTGCGCTACCCCACCTTACGTACGCAGGGTACTGATGAAAATTTCCACAAATTAGAGAACGCCAGGGTATACCGAAATAAAAACTATATTTGATGTGAAAAAATATTTTATTGTTCACATTTTTCATTTCATTTCACATTTCATCAAAAAACCTAAGACACAGAAGTGTTATTCATCCACACCGACAATACAAGACTGTACATAAGGTCCAAATATAACATTATTTCTTGATATATTTTCAAAGGGCATTAACTAAGGGATAGCCAGTCATTTCACACACCAGCTAACAGAGTATATTGGCACGTGACTGCGGTTTCCAGTGACGACGAGGTATTATGAAGACTATATAAAAATGAAGTCAGAGAACTGGAACTCAGTAATTTCAAAGTTCCAACGATATGAAAAAACAACTACAAGTATAACTACAAAGTATAATACCAATACAAAAGTGTAGAAATGGGAATTCCAAATTAGGTGTACAATAAAACGAGATTAAGGCGAACTCACCATTGTTACTACAACCACTGCTACAATTCCTGCTTCAACTAAATACAATTACATCATTAAAACAACTTCGCTTTCGAATCACTTTTGATAGTCATCAGTCATTATCACTAAATAAAACGAATACTATAACTGTTGCACAAAATGCATCTCAACAAAAAATTCACTCTAACCGGTTGAATTCCGCAGACCCAAACTGGGCGTGGCCGCCAGCGTGAGAACGACTAACCACCTCTGCTCCGGTTAGTCGCCGACTACAGTACTACTTCTTGTTGCAAGACCCGCAGCTAAGTTCTGAACTGATTTGTGCTCGGTCTTGCAACGAAAATTACAACTGTAGTCGGCCACTAGTCGTGGCAGAGAAGGTGGAGTCGTTTCCACGCTGCCGGACACACCCAGTTTGGGTCCGCGGAAGTCAACCGGTTAATAAAGAGAAAAAAAAGGCGACGTGATCATGAAAAACTATGAAATTATTCATGAGAAACTTAGTAATGACTGGGAAAAACTGAACATTCGAGAATTATGGCAGGAAATAAGTTGTACTAGGTTGGTACGAAAATAGATGGCCTGCAAAGATTTGCAAACATATTTTATATGATCGCAGTTCACATTGTTGTGACTCAAAACTCTAACCTTCGCTTTATTCCTGACCTCGTTTTCAGGCAATATTCGCCTCAACACTGAATTGTGTTAACTCTGTTACAGTCTACAAAAACCCTTTATCTTAGTCCCCTTTTAGCAGTGCTATGATGTTGTATCTAAACATCTACGGATGCTGGGTGAGATGCTTCCCGCAACCACAAGTTTTGCTTCTCACTAGCATTCTTGATTTTGTTATGGCTGAAACAATAATCCCGCGGCACGAAAACCACCTACTCCATATGTTTCAGATTTGGACTCACCATAGCAAAACCAAAACGAATTCTTACAAAAGTACAAAATCCGGAGAAACTTTGTTTTTTGGGCGGAAAGTGCGCAGGTATGTTTTCAAAAGTTTTATTTTATAGATCCTAATCCCAATAAAAAACAAAGCGATAGGTGTCCAACAGCAAATGACAACGGTTCGCTGTTCGTTTATAGCAAACAGAAATGAAATTCACCAATGAAATGTTACATTCATTCAGAACACTGCAGGGTACAGATAAACAGCACTGACCAGCAGTGGTAAGGAAAAGTCTCATTTACTTGCATGCAAGTACTCGACCAGGAAAAACCGAAGGAAAAATTTTAAACAGTCAAGCGCTTATACAAAAGCCGTACGAGGTTCCCCATCAACATGGCTCCGAATTTGTGAACGTAAAGAATAAAATAAACTCGGATCATACTGGCAATCACGTGAAGACTCCAACGATTTTTCGCTTTCAATGAACGCAGTATTTTAGTGGGCTTGTAACAATTCAAGGATTCCTTTCAAGATTAGCCAAAATTTTCTCCACCAACCTAACAGCTAATTATCTAGAATATATCGTTAAAATACATTGATATATTACATATATATTCCTGGGGAAAGTATTTAGGTAATGAAAGAACAAATCTTTTTCTTGCGATATTTCAATGCCGTGTAGGCATTGTCCTCTTGTACTTGATCATAAATCGCCACAAGTCGTTTGGATGTGTACATAGTCCCATAGACACGACGACTGCCATAATCGCCGGGAGCACCAAACCAGGAGTAATTTTCTGTCTGCAAAACACTCACCTTCGTTCATTCAACTGAACAAGAACAACAATGTAAGAAAAGAGGCTGTGTGTTCCATAAATCACGTATAAGTGGGATAAGATAAAAACTCATCATATACTAATTGAACTACAATATTTGCGCACAGTGGTAATCTTTTGACTCTGACCAGTGTTCGAAAGCCAGCGTTATTGAATTCTACAGAATAAAATCTCAAAAAATTCAGATCGAATTTGGATATACGCAAAGGCGAGGACAGATTCCTAAGAAAACGATTAGATCTGTGGAAATCCTACCTCCAAACCGAAAAAATCATTGTCACTGTCAGAGCGCCAAAAACTGCAGCATATGTGGCGGTAAACAGCTCAGGATCGTACATCGAGCTGTACTTTTGAATGACATTCAAAAAGATCCCTAAAATTTGTGCATAATGACGTCGATATTAAGATCACTACCACATTAAAACACCGACTGAAAAAACTTTTTGAGCTGAAAGATTTCTAAATGTACGGGCGCGTGTGGCACAGTGGTTAGAAGTGCTATGCAACACACACGTGGCCGATGGATCGATCTCTCGTCCAAGGTTCATGAAATAAGCGTTCGATCCCTCAAGTATCGGTGAATTGGTATCCTATATTTACTTGGGAGGATAGCTGCACTGACCAGATATATCGCTAGCTTACGGCGAGTCGCTGTAGAAGCCAGATATGCATTCAATCACCTCTTATAAAACTTGGCAAATTCGAATGCATGGCACATCCATCAGGGATGGATCAATGTCGAAAGCTCTATCTTTTGTCATTTTTATCAATTTCTCATGAAACATTTCTTACCGGGTATGATGATGTTCATAGCCGCTAGGCTCTGCTTGTTGCCATGGTGGTCACTAGGAATTACTATCATCAATGGTGAACGGCATTCCCGAGTCACAGTACCTGGAGCGTTAAGCTTATTGTAATGAGAACATCTTATCATCAATATATCAGTAAGAGTTATCCTTTTTTCTGATGCAAAAAGCTAGACAAGAATTACCACATATAATAACACAAAATCACGAATTTATTCAAACGGACTCACTTATGAGGTCTATAACATAGAGCCAAAAAACATCATAAATAGCCATTCCCACCAGCAAAATCAATCCTGCCTGATAACTAACAGCCTGTAAAGAACTGAACATTATGAGCACAACGTTCGGACACCATTGCCCATGACACTTTCAAAGAAATAGAAAACTCAAAAAGCTACCTGAATCCTGCAGCATACTATGTAGATCGATGAGAACGCCAAAATATCGTTTGTGACCCATCCTCCACAAAATTCATGAAATAATCCGAACATGAGGGAAAAAGCGAACGCCGAATAAACCATCGTCTCTTCATGATAGTAGAAGTAGTAGGCTAAAACTATAAAATTGAAGTGTTTGTCTTGGCACGAGGAAAAGCACTTATGTTAATTATAAAACAGGCGAGAGAGGGGGAACTTGGTAGTGTGATGCAGCGTATCAGAAAGAGAGATGAAAGACGATGCACTGGTTCGATCCGCTCCCCCAATGCTCTGTACCAATCAGTCATCTGGTCAAGAAATGCTTCAGCTCGGCTACTTCCGGGATTGTCAGAATCGCCTCGACCAAATTCTACGATATCGATGAAAAGGCCAAATCGCTGAACAGTAGCCGAAGCAACACGTAAAGAATTCACAGACCTTTGAGGAGGATGAATGCAAGGAAACGAATTGAACAGAAGAAGAGCTGGGATCGGCACAGAAAACTGTGACGAC
The DNA here is from genome assembly GCA_019055375.1 of Parelaphostrongylus tenuis. Taxonomy (NCBI): domain Eukaryota; kingdom Metazoa; phylum Nematoda; class Chromadorea; order Rhabditida; family Metastrongylidae; genus Parelaphostrongylus; species Parelaphostrongylus tenuis. The sequence goes on along the minus strand of JAHQIW010000948.1, from coordinate 104,683 downwards.
AGGTGATGGAAAACGTATGTACTAGATATAGAAAAAGTTACAAGGGACCTCCAAGATGGCGTTGCAATAATGAAATATTCTTCGGCAACGAATCACGAGAGTATCAAGTCCATCTCTCGAGGAAGAAAACAACTATCTTGAGGTAGTAAATAATCCTATATGAAAGTCTAACTAGCAATAAATAATGTCACGAATCGCCGCTCTCTTGGAAAAATCAAGTTGTAATATGGCAAACCTATATTCCACTCTTCGGAAACTGGTGAATGCCATGAGAACTGAAAGTTCTCTAACACAGTTGTCTCATGACACCAAGAACCACTTGCCATACAAATTAGCAACACAGATGATCGAGCACCTTGGAAACTGCCTTTTCCAGAACCAACGTAGGATGGTATGTACGACAGCACGAGGGATGAAATCTCGGCTTGTTCCTTCTCTCTAACTCCACCTTTAGCCCTCACTAACTCCACTGAGAATTGTTTTATAAACCACCCACACACACTCTGCGAAATGTTGTTGTGACACAAGCTTAGATGAACTGTTTACCACCTGTACCTAGGGCAATCTCCCTCAATGGCGATCTTTACGTTCTCCTAAGGTTCGCAAATTTGCTGTACTTCTGTGTACTTACTCTGCCTTAAAACATGAGCGAAAACACCGAATCCTGGCTAGTGAAACATTGGACCTTTCATAATCTTTGGACGCTGGGTGATAAGCAAGATGTTCGGCCGCAGGGGGAGTTAACCGATCGACTCCCGCGGACCCACGCTGGCGGAAAGGCCCGGTCTGGGTTCGCGGGAGTCGATTGGTTAAACCCGCGCTTGATCCATACCGAGAGCGAAACATGAATTCAACTCCCGCCTTGGGTTGCACGCTTTGCAAATCACTCAGAACCCTTGGCTATATGATTACATCATCATAACACTGCTGCAAGATCGGTTAAATATAGAATTCCTGTGGACTTTTGATGACTGAAAGGAATATCAAGTTTTTAAGCGTAACAGCGATAGTCTCCTTCGTAAGTCTTACATCGATTCCCCTGACAATCTATCACTTCGCCTTGTCATACCTGTTTTGAATTGTTGCGGCAAAAGGAAATTAATCCTATTCATCAATCGGAGAGCAAGTGAGTCAACCAGAAAACATTCTAATGTTATCAAATGAATGAAGGCGTGAAAATCAGTACAGGATCAAGTATCAAAGTGAAGACCGGAAAGAAATTGGGAAAAACTTGCTGTAACGATTGATCATATAGAACCACTTATCGAGAAAGAAAGACGCCATTCAAAACTACAATCGTTTGATGGCCCGAACGAATAAGCCGATTATCCTTCTGAGCTCAAATGTGCGAGCTAACGAGGTCGAAATCAAACTTACTCATTGTCACTTATGGTGAGATATTGTGAAAGGAAACATTTTCCTATTCTGATGGCTGATCGAAGAAATCACAACCATGACTACGATTAGCTCACCAAAAAATGCCGCGGATACACCTTAATTCCTCATTAGAATGTTTCGATCGCAAATCTAAACGCTTAAGTAAAAAAAAATTGAATAGCACTTTGTAGCTGCGAAAAAAATATTTCGCAAGGATTAATGGCGGGTATAGGCTTAAGCCTTAAAAGCAGTTCAAAAACCATCTCGCCACTAAAACTGTGAAAAGGTACCACCTGCATCAAAATGTGATGAAAACATTTGAATCGAGCACTGAGTAGGATAGGTGATGGCAAGAACGATGTGACGATGATTGGACGGATGAACGAATAATACACATACAGTACAGTGAATAAAAAAAAACGCTGAGAGACCTTTTCGGGACCGTGGACCCACCTCCTCTGCACCTCTAAGCCCCAGCGTCAGAACTCATTAAATGTATTACTGCATTATTTCAATTGCATTATTGTTGTTATGTTCCTAAGTTATGCCACATGCAGACACATTATGTTGTTATAAGTAGGAAAATATCAGCAATAAAACAACTAATGCAATACAATAAAACATTCAATGCGTTCCTTCGCTAAGGTTTGAAGATGCACAGAAGGTGAGTCTGTGGTCCCGAAAGCGTCAAAAATATCAAAAGTGCGAAAAAGAAACGTTGATCGCGAAAACGTCCGAGGGAACATACACTCAAGTTATGGCCTAGTCAAACACAAGCACTCTCCACCTTTTCAGAATAGTAAAATGCACTTGAAATTCATTCTCCACCGAGTAATAAAATAATCTGTAAACTACCTATCAAGTAAGATAAATCAAACCTCGAGCTTCAGTGTAAGATAGACCACTGTCTTGGTATTACATCGAAAGATCAAAAACTCGGCGGCGAACAAGTGAGCCGTTCAAATAAGTTTTATTATGAACCTTGTGCTTTGGCTTATAGAAAAAGGAAAAACTATTGAATTTAGAACAATGCAAAGGTTAATAGATAGTCGGGCTTGAAAATTACTAGGTAACCATAAAACTATTTAGGTTTGTCTACTCAAATACTAAGATCCATTGCCTATTGACCTCTGCATGCTTCAGCATAATTCCTGATTTTCTTCTTTAACCAAACACAAGGTGTTACATGAAACTTTATTTGACAGCTAACGTTTCGGCCGATCGCCTTCTTCAGAGCCTGGGTCAAACTGTCCGCAATCCAGTACGCCAAACACCTTCATTGCTCCTCTAGAAAAAATCACCATACTTAGATTTCGATCGCATCAAGCACAAAATCAGCTCTCAACATACTCACCGCTTCTTACATGTGTTCCACTGGATGATTCAAGTGAGGATCACCAAAGGAGATCACATAGGCTCGTAATGCACCCTATCCATCAAAAGGTCTTCTATACTGACTCATATCACAAATGATAACGAGGAACTCCTCCGTGCGGTTTATGATTGGATTGGTCGTGTTAATTCAAAAAGCTTCCAAAATCTTTTGCACTAATGTTTTTTGTTCCTGCGCAAGGATGGTGACATCGATCTCAAAATCCACTCCGCCGTGTTTCTGTGCTCCATGCGCCCTAGCGGGGTGTTCCGCTATTATGACGCTTGTCAGCTAGGTGTTCTTCTATGCGCGCATAGAGCTGGCCACCCGTTTCGCCAATACATTTATCGCTACACGCTTTGCAAGAGATTAGGTAGACTGTACCTACGCTCATGCAATCACCATCTCTGCCGTTATGACATATTTTCACAACCTTTCGTTATACAGAGACGGTCATCTAAGCGGTTACGAACTAATTGGCGTCTGAGTACTCGGTGGTATTCCAATGATAGCTACCGATTACTCTAAACCTGCTCTTTTCAAACAACGTTATATAGCTTACAATCTCATTTGAAAAAAAAAAACGGGAGGATAGACGGAATTTTCCTTTCATTCGAGTTTTCGTTCGAAGGCGTACTGTTTCCTTTAAACCTAAGTCGAGGGGATACAAATTCATATCCATTGGAAGTGTCGGTACTGTTCTATTATGGCGGCGCCACTTCAGGCCTTCGGTAAAAGCGTATTCTCTGCTGTTATCTGACGATTGCATGATAGCGTGAATCATGTGAATTTTAAAGGTATGTTTTATTTCTCATATTGCTTGTTTTTTATGGCGTACCAGAGATTTTGCCTTACACTTGAAAAATTCTCGCCTGATAAAAGTTTTTTTTATAGCAAAATTTTAACCATTAGAAGGAGGAAATCTATCTGATGAAGAAAATATACTTGCTCTTCAAAAAAAACTTCTTAGAGCGATGCAGTTCGCACAAGAAGAGCGGGTTTACACATTTGAAATATCGCTGCTTTCCCATCCCTTCAGAAAAAAGGGTGCTTCTCAAGTTTTCCAAATGGCTTTTTATCTTAATCGATAGCTCAAATCTGTACAATTCCAGAGATAAAAATAGGTTCTAAAGGAAACCTTTCAGCTCGCTGTAATAGCCAAAATAGAAGTATGTTTCACACTTGAGGCGTTTCAACGCGTCTTTCATCGGAGAGAACATTTTATTCAGACTTTTATAAACCATTCGATAGTCAAATTCGGCTGATTCTAGTGATGATTTGGTTTTCGAAAGGACTTCTTGGTGATCTTAATAGGTTGGGGCACGCGGATGTTTTTAAATCACTCTTAGGTGTGATAAAAGTATTCTCGCCTCCTTAACAGTGATTATATTTTATTGAGTTTGTCAATCTTTGGAACACGATAAATTATTTTCAACAAATCTGTTTTTCTGAAAAAACACACGGACATGTAGAAGAAAATCTGGAACGTCGGAGAGATCTCCGATTTTCATTAGAAAATCCATATGTGATTTATGCAGCGGAATAGTATTACAGCTGTACACATACTCTAACCAATTAGAAATGCTCACTGAGTGCGAAATTCAATATTCTTTGGATCGTTACAAAGCTCGAAGAAGTCTCTTCCGAAAGACAAATATACCATTATTATGGGGAAGATTTTCTCTATCTAAGGACTAGAAGTTTGTAACAACAAAACCTTTGTCCAGTGAGAAATTTTCGAATGAGAAACAAAGTCTTATTTCAATAGGAACGGCGCCAAAAATAAGCTATTCGAAAAATTAAATATGCCATTGGGATCCACCTGACTTGTGCTATCGATGAACTACAGAAACGTTTTGCAAAAGCAAAAAATACGTTTTTACCGAAGGCCTCAAGTGGCGCCGCAATAATAGAAACGGTACCGAAGTGGTTATTTCCACAGCCATTTTCACGGATTCTACTCTCTGCTCCTCCGCGGTACACACATTGGCGGCTGTTCGAAACATGTTTTTTACTGACGCCTTTTTCGTATGTGAGGGATGAGAAGAGAGATAATGAACCAGGATAATCTTATTACTTGGCTTTGGGTACCACTTTGTTATGTAACCGTTCTCGGTTAAGTTTATTTGCACGTTCAAGAAAGGGAGACAATTATCTTTTGGTATCTCAAGAGTGAATTAATATACTGTGACTGTTCATTCGACAATCTGAAGCAATTTTCCAGTTCCTCTTGAGTGGAACAGATAACCAAACAATCATCTATGTACCAACAGTAGAGTAATGGCCGGAGATCCATCAATGGTGCTTCCACTTTCGACATAAAGGCAATCGCCAGGCTAGGTGACAGTCGCTGCCCCATTGTCAGCCCTCTCATTTGAGCATAAAATTTCCCAGACCATCTGAAGATTAGCAGTCCAGGTACTCTTCAAGAGAACCACAAACTACTCAATCGACAAGCCGTACATGTTTACAGCTTCCTGGTATTGTGTCAGAAGCTCATGCAGGCTTGCAATGCAGAGTTCTTTGATAAGTTTGTATATAGAGCAGTGACGTCGAATGACTCCATCACGTACGCTTGTTCGGATTAACGTTACGTAGACTGTCCAGGAACATCTGAGTATTCGCCAGATGGGCTGGAATGTGTCCTAGCAATTGGGATGTTATTAAAGTTAAGAACCATGCTATCCTATCCGTCACTCCCCCTACGCAGCTGATGATGGGTCTAACTTTGAATGTAGATGGATAGTTAGACATTAGTTCATCAATGTATACTGACTTATATGTTTTTATAAGCAATAATAAGACAGGACATTTTGGTGATTGGATTTTCAATTGAGAAATGATAGATGGTCTTTACCCTGCCGCACATCACCAGGAAGCTGTGAACTTGTATGGCTTGTCGATTGAGCAGTTCAAGGCTCTATTAATATATAGCACCTGAACTGCTCAATCTTCAGATGGTCAGGGAAATATTAGGCTCAAATGAGAGAGCTGGTATTGGGGCTGCGACTGGCACCTAGCCTGGCGATTGCCTTCATGTTGAAAGTGGAAGCACCAGTGATGGATCTCCGGCCATTACTCTACTGTTGGTACATAGATGATTGTTTGGTTATCTGTTCCACTCAAGAGGAACTGGAAAATTGCTTCAGATAGTCGAATGAACAGTCACAGTATATTAAATTCACTCGTGAAATACCAAAAGATAATGTCTCCCTTTCTTGAACGTGCAAATAAACTTAACCGAGAACGGTTACATAACAAATGGTACCGAAAGCCAAGTAATAAGTATATTCTGGTTCACTATCCCTCTTCTCATCCCTCACATACGAAGAAGGCGTTAGTAAAAAACATGTTTCAAACAGCCACCAATGTCTGTACTGGGGAGAAACAGAGAGAAGAATCCGTTAAACTTGCTCGGGAAATAGTCACTTTTGATGGATATGAATTTGTAACCCCTCGGCTTAGGTTTAGAGAAAATAGTATGCCTCCGAACGAAACCCGAATGAAAGAAAAATCCCGTTCACCCTCCCGTTTCTTTTCAAATGAGATTAGTACAGCTATGAAACGTTGTTTGAAAAGAGCAGGTCTAAAGCAATTGGTGGCCATTATTGAGATACCACCGGACACTCTAAGACGCCAACTAGTTCGCAACCGCTTAAATGACTGCCTCTGTATAACGAAAGATTGTGGAATATATCCTAACGGCAGGGACGGTGATCGTGAGTACAGTCGACCTGGTCTCTTGCAAAGCGTGTAGCACAAAATATATTGGCGAAACGGGTAGGCCGCTCTATGCCCGCATAGAAGAATACCTAGCTGACAAGCGTCTTAATAGGCGAAACACCCCGCTAGGAACGCATAGAGAACAGAAACACAACGGAGTTGATTTTGAGATCGAAGTCACCATCCTTGCGCAGGAACAAAAAACATGAGCGTGAAAAATTCTGGAAGCATGTTGGATTGACACCACCAATCCAACTAAAAACCGAACCGCAGGGAGGAATGCCGCATTACGAGCCAAAGTGATCTTACGGTGATCTCCACTTGAATCATTCAGTGGAGTACATATAAAAAGCAGTGAGTATGCTGAGAGTTGATTTTGTGCTCGATGCGATTGAAATCTAGGTCTTGTGATTTTTTCTGAAGGAGTGATGGAGGTGTTTGACTGATTGGATTGCAGAGAAATTGATCTTTCCAAGCTCTGAAGAAGACGAACTGTCGAAACGTCAGCTGTTGAGTAAAGATTAATGTAACAGCTCGTCTATTCGTCAAAGCCACAGAATTCAGAATTAGATAGAAGCACATTCTTACCAAAATGAACTCCGAACAGCTCCAAGATCACGACATAGAAAGCAGCAACGCATCCCCATACTGGCAAATGAACGGCAAAAAACTCGGACATGATGTCAGAAAAACTGCAATATTTCGCCTGATGTACACAAAAATTTGCCATAAATGAAATTTTAGAAGAAAAACTACTTCAGCTTCAGCTCGGGTAATCCCGGTTGGTTCTTTGGAAGTAGATTGAGAGCACTTAACGAGTAGGTGAAGAGGTTCGTCTGAATCTCAGTAGATTAGAATAGTCAGCGAAAACACCGTAGAGGAATATAAGCTATGAAGAAAGGGTACATTTAGGTTTACTTTTCCCATCGAGCCTATTGAAGGCAGACATTTTAGCTTCCTTCTTAAATTCTCAGTGATCATTCGATAGTTCAAATCTCGACGAATCCAATACTATTCTTGTTTCTTAATAAGGCCTTCTTAGTGGGTCGTTTCAGTGAAGCGACAATTAGGGTTTATAAGTCTTTTACCAAACTTCAAAGAGTTATTTGATTAAATAATTTGAACGATTCTGAAGCTAAGTGTGATTTTGAAACGTTACTGATAAAACGCTGGAAGAACAGAAAGACGACTGTTCCGTACTCCTAGGCTTAGATTACTTCGGTTTAACTTAGTGAAGGGCTTGTTGCATTATAAAATGAAAAAAAGGTAAGCCTATCGAACGATAGAATAATATTTATTTTGAAAATCTGATATGGAAAACCTAGGATTTTCTACAAACAAGATAGAGATCCATATAAAAACAGAAATACGCGCGATAATGCGCGCCGAGAAGGAAACTTTTTTTGCTCTTACAGCGCAATAAAAGTCTTTTTAGAAACAGCATTAAGTCGCCGAGATTTAGGCTATCGAATGACTACAGAAAATCTCAAAAAAAGCAGAAAATGTCTTGTTCCTAGATGACTGAAAAATCGACTGAGATAACGGAAAAGTATCAAAGAGAATCTGAAGCAAAACTATAACCTGTCCAATCTGCTTGTAAATCTCATTCCCCTCATGTTCAGCATCGTCTTCATTAACGTCAGAACCAGCAAATCTTCGACCTCCAACACTTCCAGTGGAGGACTTTCGGCTGCGAGTAAGTGCATAAAGTGAGGTTTCAGGATATGCACCAATAGTATGTGGTGCGGCTAAATCGTTGTCACCAGTCAAACAACGGAAAAGCGAGAGTAGAAAGAAAAGAAACATTTTAAAAAACTCAAATTTTCCTTAACACAGCTTCGAAAAGTCGAACTTGGATTAGCATACTCACGTTCACTGGCCTTCCGAAGAAGCTCTGTATCCATAGGAGCTCTCAACTGTGGCATCGACATCGCAGCGACTGATGAAACATGAAAACGGCACACATTTCCTAGAATACCACAATTCTGAAAGAATTCCAAGTGGAATACATATGCAACTAATTAAATTCGACAGAAGGTGAAACGAAATGAAAACGAATGTGGTGTTGAAAAAATGTCTTTGCACCTGGTAAACACTTCTTGCATTGAACAACCTCGTCTTTTTCTTGAAAAAAAAAGTAAGAACCATTGTATTGTTAATTGACTCCCACAGCAAATTTTCGATGACAGGTGAATTCATCTCACTTCATCAATAAATATATATATATATATAATGCATATATGTGTGTATGAGTACATCCATGTACATGAATACACATGTGCGTACATACGCTCACGCATACATGTGTATGCATATACGTGTATGCACATGTATGTGTATATGTATGCATATGGATACAAACACATGTACACGTGTCAGATACAACTATCACAGATCACAGGTTGGTGAGATGATCCTATTCTAGCGCTAACTGCTGAGCACAGAAGAAGCTTAAGATGTATTCTGACAACACCAACTATCTCGACCAGATCTGAGAGACACTATCTCTATAAAATCGAACTTGCTTTGGAAAAACCTCTAAAACCAGAGCTTTGCCTTTCTAATCAAGAAATCCTTTTGTAACCACGAACCAATTGGGGATGAGCACAGTGTGATCTGTACCTACAGGAATACAAAGATAAAACTCGCGGTAACGATCAATTCCTTGAGGGATTCGCCATGCATTGGCCTTCATCTAGCGTCATTAAAGGTGACTGGATGAATATCTGACCTTTGAATCACTCACGGTGGTCTACCGGTGTAAATCAGTGTTGGTATCTTCCCAGACAAGTCTGATACTATTTTGTCGACTCCGGAGAAATGGACGCCATAGTGAGCTCTGAGTGCGAATTCGAACTACTGACCACATGTGCATTTCAGAACCCCTTTGATCACTGTGGCGCACGCAACGTTCCCTTCCTCGATTACGAGCTGTATTCACTAGACGATGTTGAGAAGCTGATACCTGTGCTACCTAGTTTATTTTGTGAATGGAGTGTAATTCTCGCCGTATAGATATCACATGATTTTTTCATTTCACTTAGCAGTTCCATAAAGAGATATGAGTATACACCCCAACTCTATGAGCTAGACTCTCAATGAGTTCCTTCAACAAACGATCAACAAGACTCTCACGGTGAAGTTATACTAGAGATGGCGTGAGTTCATTTTCCAATATAGTTTCTACGAGCCTGAAAGTACTAAGACGTGTGATTACTAAGACCAAATACGTGAACCAAACGCAACTCTCAACTATTTATTGGGAGCCTCCTCAAGCACCGGTTACCTTGTAATGTGGAAAGAGTGAAAGCAGAACATGAGCTCCGGTAGTGCAGTAGTTAGCACGCATTTCCAGAAAGAGTGGAACACGGGTTCAACTCCTACCAAATATTCAAAGTTTTACTTATCACTTAACATCCTATGTCACACGTCTAGCACTATAATCAAACTAAAAAGTTATTCAAACTTTCCGAGATCCTTTTACCTCCGCCACCTCGCGTCGATTTCACGCATCCGGACTACCCATCTATTTTATCTTTGTAGCGCCCTCACACCCTAATTGACTCGCTGCAAAGCAAACCATACGTCTGGCCAACTTACCAAGCCAAAAATCGACGCTTTTTTCTGTGAAGTGATAGAATACCCGCTTAGTCGGGTAAATCGGAATGACCTGTAGCAAGGGGGGAAAGAGAAACTGTCCGCTCGATTGGATGATCCGACGTGATCTACGGAAAGGGGAAATACCCATTAGACCGAAAGAATCAAAGTGGCTCTTACCTAGAGGGAGTGATTCTGAGTGATAAATTCGCTTTTATTCATCAAAAAATGTCACGATTCGGATCATTTTACAGCAGAACTCCTTTCCTCACCCAATAGGAATTTTAGGCAATGCAATCGTCGCTACAGGAATTAATTGGGTCCAAAGCTGCATAACAGTTGATATATACAAAAAAAGTGAATCACAAAAGTCCAGTGTATTTTAGGTAAAGCGCTTGAAGGTAAAACCAAAACAATATGTATGGTGAAAATTCAAAGAAATAAGATTGAAAAAGAAAAAAAATAATGAGAAAGCCAAAGCATGAAAAACTGATTTCACAGCAATCAATTAATAGCTTCTTTTTCATCGTAAACATCTGAATTCTGACTTCATTGTTACTAACGACGAAAAGGCTTGCCTGTTTGGCTATCATGTGGCGATAGACCTCCTTGCTTTCGTTCTTCTTCTTCTGGCATTCGAACGGATACTTCATCACTATCTTTCGGTGCCGCTTTATCTTTATTATCTCCATCCGGTGAATCACGGTAAACTGATTCGTCTGGGATGCTATGAATGGTGTCGTATTCTTGAATGTCCGACAGTATCCCTGCAGACAGAAATAAAACCTGATTTCTTCAAAAAAAAAGAGGAAAAAAATTAACGATAGAAGTAAAAAAGCTTCTCGTAGTACCATAAATCTCACTGAATGGTAAACTGATACGACTTAAGATACGAAAGTAAAGGCGACACGAAAGTCAACCTACACCATTAGTGATCACAGACGGTTCCTAGGGATAAATAATAGGCCATAGAAAAAGTTCAGTCGCATTTCTAAAATGCATCGGGAAAATTTCTTTGCAACCAATTAAACTCAAACAAAAAACAAATTACTAGTAGAATTAGTCACCTCCCGCATCAAAACAATTCGGCCACATATCCCACAGCATGAAAAACTTCACAACGAAAAAACTGGTCATCCTTCGTTTTAAAAAAAAAAATTGAACACTTCGATCAACTTCAAGACATTTTGGAACGTCCAGCCTCTCAAAGGCGCACCGTGGATTGGAATAGGTGATAGTCACTCGGCACCAAGTCTCAACAACACTTTGAATACTCCACAAAAATACCCATCCAAAGCCTCTCAAATGATTCGAACCCGTCAGCCAACTTCCGGCGACTCATCGATGGCTCTTCTTCAATTCGACTGACGACTGGTTGGCGATCGAGAAGTCTCTCGTGGATGCCCCTTTTTTGATTGTCGGTCAATCGGTCTCCTTCGAGGAAAATCTTCAACCTATGCTGAGCTCCAGAAGCGCTGACACCCAATTTGTAGTGGAAGTGGAGCAGCAGACAAATTTCTTCCTTGAACTGTTCCATTCCGAAGGAAGTGTAGACAAATGATATATCGTTCGATGCGCGAGAAAACGAGCTTTCTGGCGTGCTCAAAATCGCATAAAACACATGTGTGTAAACTGTTTCTCAGGAAATACGACAGAACATTTTCTACATCCTATTATCATCCTCAACGCTATTGCCTTAGCAAAATTGCCACCCACTTTCCTTCACTTGACAAATATCGGCTAGCAATGAGAATTTTAGACAAACACTTGAACTTACTGTTCAAACGATAGTACTGCTGATCTTCACTGAGTGAGACTTTACGGCTACAGTCTCTCGAAGGTTTGCGTGAATTCATTGCGGAAAAAGTCTGAATTTAGTGGTAAAATGTTACATGAAACTCCACAACAAAATAATCTAAATATCCTGACTTGTCTAAAAAAGAAGTATCATAAACGGGAGTTCTAAAAGGAATATTAACCCTTTCGGGACCGCGTTTATCCATTTCGCTACACCACTTTTCTGAGGCCCTTCTCACTAGTAAGAACTCTTTCCTTGGGCTTTCAATAATCAACCGAAAGCTTAAATATCCGTGACTTCAACGAGCTACTTAATTTTCAAATTTTCTTACTGAGTTCTAGAAGTGAAAATGATACTATGTTTCAAATTTGGATTGCTTAAATTGCTTGGGTGGTCTATGGACGGCATTCCGCTTGACATTTGATGGCTGAAAGAAAAAGACGAAACTACGTTTCGCACTCCAAGTTTTCTTCGTGCATAGAGTTGTAAAGCATGGAAAGCACATGAAGATATAGAGGAAATCATAGATTATGAGTAACACGTAGAATCTAAGGCTTTCTAAATTTCGGCAAAACAAAAAAAAACCTAAAAGAATAGTGAAATTCGCACGTAGCTGGCGGATTGCCCTTTCGCTACCATCCCGAAAGGGTTAAAGATCTATGTCGTGTTTACTACAGTTACATTCCACTAACCTCAAGCTCTTTCCTTTTATCCTCGATGGCTTTTCGCTCCACTGCCAACGAAGCACTCCGCTTCGTTCCCTTATAAACGAGCCAAAGTAGTATAGATAGAGCGAACGGCAAAAGGAAGGCTGGTATTGGCTCTATGAATATCACTGTCGTCGTTTGTAGCTTAAAAAATGAGCTGAATATGAAATATTACAGAAGTAAACAATGCTATATGCTCTTTTGAATAGCAGTTCTACACGGAAACTATCTGTAACTTCTATGGAAGTAGCAGAGGTATTTGGATGGCTAAGGTGGTAGAAAACCTTATTTAATTAGGCACTAGAGAGAAAGAATCACCGATGCATCCGCTGTTCAGACAAATTTATTGAAAAAAAAATTCGTATTTCGGTTCACAAAAAATTGCGAACTGTCAGAACTAGTTTAAAACATCAAACTGAATCACAAAAACCGTACAGCCTAAATATGGATGCTATATAAGATCTAGGTAATGATCAGTTCCAATTCAAAGGAATCTGAGATAATTTTGCGATGCTCCCTTCAATATTCACGCATGTGGTCGTGTGGCTCAAAAAATAATTAACAGGCATATTGAAACTTAAGCGTTGTTCTTGAGAAAACACTCGAATTACAAGGTATGATATGCTGACGATACCAGCCAAGAGTAATCGAAGGTACAACGCTACCCATTCAGTAATATTCTCACTCAGTGGAAATTAAAATGTTCGTCGTCGCCTACTCTTAGCATGGGTTGGGTTCCCACAAGAGTATTGGCAGAGAGGATCAGCAAAAGACGAAAGGTACGGCTCGACTGGTGAACATCAAGGTCGAACATTGTACGGCCTCAAGTTGCCTATAACACACTACATGCGTAACTCAAAAAATGATTATCAGGCACATGAATTTACTTATTGCCTTCATCCCTTCCAAGTTTAGAACTTGTTTGAACAATGAAATAAATTTTAAATGAAAAAAATGACAGTGAAAAAAGTAAAGGAACAGATGAATAAACAAACAAATATAACGCCACATCTCATCTATTGTTTTTTACCTCGCTTTAAACATTACATAGTCCGTGAAAATGTATAGAGCCTTGTCGAGGTCTCCCCTTCTCTGCCATAAAGTAGGTTTTAGTGTGAGACGTGGGACATTAGTGAAGTGGGTGAAACCTCCGAAACGCACGTGTGGCTCTCACTACCAATCTCGAAAAGGCTCTGAACATTCTCACATGACTGCTGTATATATATATATATATATATATATATATATATATATATCATATATATTATATACACATATACATATATAATGTATATATATACATGTATCATATATACATACATATGTACGATTACATATATCAAAGGATAGAGCTCTCGGCGTTGATCAATCCCTGAGGGATGCGCCAAGCATTCGACGTTCCATTTCTAACTTCGTTTGAGGTGATTGAATGCATATCTGGCCTTTACAATGACTCGCGGTGGCCTACCGCTAAACCAAGTGCTGCTTGCCCTCCAAGACAAGTCTGAGACTAGCTCTACCAATTTACCGACCCCGGAGGGATGGATGGCTTGGTGAACAGAAGCGCAGGTTGAACCATTGCTCACGTGTGCGACGCATAGCACCTCTAACCACCGCGCCACATGCGCTCTATGTACTCACATCCTGTGATACCCTGTACATATATATACGTACATAATGTGCATATATAGATACGTTACATACATGAATACACATGTACGTACATATGTACATGTATGTATACATATAAATGCAAGTATGTGTTTATACGCATATGCACACCTACGTATGTATACATGTACGTGTTTATAAACATATGTATATGTACATATGTGCACATACATATGTATATGAAATGTATACATGGAAGTATACGAATATATGCGTGCGAATATTCATATATGTACATTTATATGATAGTATATATACATATATATACATGCATGTACGCGTATACACATGCACGTATACATATATATATAATATATATATATATATATATATACATATATATATATATTTACGTATGTATGCGTATATAAGTAAACGTAACTACGTTCAACAATATAGCCACACAAACTAAAAAATAGGAACACAAATAGAAAGATGAAACTACAGATGATCTAAAATTATAACTGTATCCAAAAAGCTTTGTTTTCAAGCTTTATTGAAAAAATCAGACTTCAGTGAATATAGAAATTTCAAGCTTCAAACTACATATGGCTATGAAATTCGGTATGAAAATACTAAGAAAATAGTTCGAAAACACAGAAAAAAAGTTGTACGCTCTGCTTGTAGAGTGAGGGGAGATTCAATTCTTTCCCTCATGGAAAAAAAAAATTTAAAACAAAGCAAGCTAATCGATGAGATTGATTGTATCTTTAAACAAACACTTCAATTGGTCACAATATTACAATGTGGCTAATGGAACACTGTGCGATAAACGACTTCCAGGAAAGATTGATAAAGTAAAAGAAACAAATACTTTGAGAAGTACTTGATCAGCAGTTAACCTCCATAGATCATTCAAATATATTGTTTTTAAGCTTTATTGGGACAACCAAACTCTACTGCACTCAGAAATCCCAATTTCTATAAGTAAAAGTTGCTAAAACTGATAAGTAGTGATGGAAAAAGGCCAAAAATCAGAATAAAAATTACGTTATACTAGTACAATACGGAAGGTTCAGTTCTTTCGGTTCACGACAAACTTGAGAAAGCAAACTAATTGATGAACCGTTTGCACCTTTGATAAGCACTTCGAGTCAATCACAAAATTACAAGGTCTCTATGGAATCATTGCCCGATGAACTACTTCAAGGAATCTGTGAAAAAATAGAAGGAAAAAATTCTTCACAAAATACTTGACTAACAGATAACCTGTGCAGAACCATTTAGATGACCTCAACGATTACAAACCATTCCATACACGACAAAATACTAAATCGCTAACTAATCGATGAAACTGATTGTACTTCTAATAAATAACTTATCGAGTGGTCGGGCAAATGTGCCTCGGCGGTGTAGTGGTTAGAGCACGCGTCCCCGGATAGGATGAAACGCGGGTTCGATCTCCATCTGAGGCCGGTTTTTGCTCACCACTCAATTCTCTAGCTTATCGAGTTTTTATTGACTTATTAATAATACAACAGTGTGTTCTTGGAACCCTCTCTCCCTCTCTAGCAGGTTACTCCCAGAAAACACTTTAAAAAAAAGAAAGAAAACAAATTATTTCACAAAGTATTCAACTGACAGATAGTCTCTGTAAACTATCAAAAAGTATACTATCCATGGATTACCTCGAAAAAATAGATCGTCGACGCTCGATGACACGATTGGAACAGAACCAAACCGGATAGGAAAATGATTCCTGTCGAGACGGCTATTTTATCGATGTCCTCTCGATTCATTTCAGATCCAGCAAACACCTAAATTTCCTCTCCCTATGACCTATTGAGCTCATTAATGCATTTCAAAGACCACATCAATAGAAAATGACGAAGAAAAGTTGTCGACTCCGATCGGAGTGGAGAATCATCATAGAAAAGTACAACCCCACCGCTATCTTCCCACCAATCGCTTAAGAGTCATGCACTTTACGCGGCACATGACTCTCATACTATAATTAGGTGGCAATTTCAATGATCAACACCGTGACCAGAAATTAACCCGAACACCGTTTGCTTAGTGAAATATAAACCCTTAAAAGTCCGCCCTCAAAGAAGGTATCATCGAATGGTGGTACTTTGTTGCAATAACGGGACAAATGAAAAACCGACCACAGGAACTCTTTCCATAAAAATGTTAGTAGCCATTCGAAAGCTCAGATTTCTGGCTACAGCCCCCGGTCGCCAATTTCCAAGTCTTTTTTTGACGTTGTTACAAAAGGAAATTGCTTGCGCTAATAAAGCGCATATTTCTCGCCAGACGGAGCTCATTTTTGGACTATTAGCGACCATTCAAGGACCACAAGTAGTCCAAAAAAAAAGCTCTATTCGGAGAGAAATATACGCGTCCAGAACTAGCTTGATTCTGGATTCACAGCGTTATAAGAGAGGGTATTCCGTGATCCGGCAACCTGGGGCCGTAGGCAGAAAACTCAGATTTTGAATGGTTACTAACACTCCTATGAAAAAGGTTCCTATCCAGCGAATAGGGTTGGTCTTTCACTTGCCCTCTTGCAACCACAAAGTACCCGAACAGATTCAAAACAAGAACTATAACCTTTACAAGATAGATAATTACATAGAAAAGGATCTATAGCTCGTATAAATGAAGCCATTATCGCTCATGTAAGAGCAATTAGGAGACATAACAGTAGGAAATGATCCGTAGATAACTCATTCAAGCATATAGATAGGTTTCTAAAGAAGCATATTACGAAATGAAGCTATGACCTGAGGGAAATTGATTCAGAAACGATGTAATACTTGAACGATGAATGTCTTTGGGCTCCGCCCTTCTGCACAGTGTAACACTCACGCGGTCGGTAATGACTTTTGAAGATTTATTACTGAACAAAAGAACATCACCGCGTCTCTACCGAGACACACACAAATACAACATAACAATTGGTGGTAACGACGGAGATTAACAGCCGTGAACCAGTAAACTAAACTGTGAACCGCACTTCCATTACAAGTACGTCTATCATGTCGATAAATCAAAAAGAAAAAAGAAAAGAGATGGGAGCAGACAACGACAAAGCTGATCTGCACGCTGCTGTTACGGAGACGGCGAACGAGATCGACTACGTGAACGGCGGTCTCCATTTGGAGGAGAGCGGCTTCTGTAATTTGGGCTCCTGAAAATATCGGACTTCTCTTTAATCAATCAACTTGAAGATATTTGAATGTAAATTATTTCACGTGAATTATCTGTACAAATGAAAGATGGATAGCCACAAATACTTTCGTAGCACGTATCATACTGGAAAAAATGATGGTAAAACGTCCCGAAACTTGACCAAAATCATTACATTTGAAGTAGAATGCCTTATATGAAGAATAATAAGAGGTCATTTTTTATGAACCTTCATTTTTGTAAACCAACTCTGGCGCAATAGCTAGTGATGCAGTGTATCAAACTCAAGGTGATATACAAGGTCCGGTTCGACCCTCTTCGCAATACTCCCTCGTAGATGCAAGAAGTGCTGTGATCCAAAAATAAATTGTGATAATGGGTGATATAAACTAACTACTAATTGTGTCAGATTTATAGACAGTGAGCATGAAATTATTAGTTCCGATGAACTACTTCTTCTAGATTTCGAATTTTTTTGGCAAATAGATTAACGCACTAAGAGCTTGGCACATTCATGGCGCTAAGTTTAAGCATTGACTTAAAATAAAATATTTTGGCGCATTCGCTATAGCTTCAAATTTCACCTACAATGTGAAAAAATCAACCGTCCCATCAAATAAAATCCTTTTTAATTAACGGTCTACGTGAAGTACAGCGATAGACTTAAAAATGGAGAAAAACAATTATGGAAATCCGCACTTTTAGAACTACATCGGAGTTGCGCTTAATCAGCAGATTTCTGAATTTCAATTGTTTTATTTTCAAAATAGCATTGAAAACGACCTGAGATAACTGTTCAAATGCTATGACTCGCAACAAAACACCTTATAAAACTATGCATGGAAACCCGATAGAAAAAATCACAGCATTTTATGGTGGCTTTATGCTATTAAGTCTTTTCATAAGTTTCCGCACTAGAGCAGTATACATCAAATTAATCAAACAGAATCTGGAATTGCTTAACAACACTGCTCGAAACATCCGCCATGAGCCTCAGCGGATTTATGCCATCTCTCCGGGGAAATCGATACCGTGCTCATAGCGACTTGTCATCCTTTGATTCAAAAAAAGTTGTCAATCCTCCATATAAAGATTGATGCCTCGAAACATCTCATTGCTCAGGCAATGCTCCAGCTACCGGAAGAGGTGATACTCAGTCACTAAGACTTGGTGCCTGATCAAAAGACGATCAACGCCGCGCTACTGTGAGTACACGTACTGCTGCTACCGGGCCTTTCAACGTCGCCGCAATCCCGCGCTACTTCAAGACAATGCAAGGTTGTGTGTCACCAGATTGACAAAGAGAATGTGACCAAACTGGGCTTGAAGTTGTTGGATCATCTGTCATACAGTCATGTCTTGTCGCCATCTAACTAGCACCTCTTCCGCTCGCTGGAGCCCTTCGTAAACACGAAGTTTCGAGACATTAATCATTTGCATGGAGGATTGACATCGTTCTTTAAATCCAACGATGACGAGCTCTATGAGCTCGTCATCAATTAGTTGTCTGAGATATGATGGCAGAATGTGTTGAGGCTGATGGGGCATAATTTGAATATTGGTGCTAAGCAATTTCAATTACTACTAATTAATGAATTTAGCGCTAATTGCTCTAGTGCCTAAACTCACTAAAAGAGTTAATATAATGTGCTTAACCACTTTTGTGCAAGCTACTGTTGCAACTTCAGCATGGTTTTCGATACACAATCTGCTGCGTCTCGACTTGCTGGAGGTTACTGCAATGGGTGTGTGCCGCGATACAAATGTGGTAACTATTTGATTTCTTCATTCTTATTCTACTGTCTGATTACTTGTTACAACATCGACGATGAGCAGCGTCACAATACTCTACAGAGGATTCATGTTTATTGCCACCGTAAATCTTATAGCGAATTCTCAAAAGGTACACAAATACTTCCGGAAAACCATTTGCAAGTATAATCACATCGCAGTACATGAATTTTACTTTTGACAAACAACTGTATCATTCTATTGTTTACTAGGAAGCATTGGCGAAAGTCTATACCGATAGCCTTTTGAGATCTCAGTCATGCTCTCTTGTGGCCACAAAACCCCCTTAGAGACAAAAAAAATATAAATTCCGTCAGAAAGCTGAACCACTGTCATTCGAACGAGCCCACTCAGCCAGTCGACCACGCCGCGTGCCAGGTGAAGAAATCAACGCACTACTCCTAACGGTTGAAGAGACCTACGACTGGGGTTTTCTTGATTAATGCAATGACACGCACTGCAAACCACTACGAAAAGTAATATAGTGAAAAAAAGATCTTTGAGAGAGCTTTATGGAAAACAAGCTCTAAAAAATAAAAGAAAAATAAATTACCTCACCTGGAGCGAGAACGGCTTCGGCGATCACGGCTACGAGAGCGTCCACGATCACGACGAGGAGAGCGCGATCTGTATGGGTAACTAAAAAAACGACGCCTCTCACTGAATTATACCCATACGAGATAATTCGCTTGACAACGTATTAACTGACCAATCTGGCAGTGTGGCACTGTTGCGTGTTGGCTGGTGTCGATGGAACACCAGCTCGCCGCCTACAGACGCCACGATGTCTCTTGGTTGGTTAGAAAAGTGTGCGCTGCTTGACCAGTGGTGCTTGAGTGATTATTCGATGCACATTTTCGATTTTGCACTCGTCACAAGAGAGGTACTATTTTAACAAAACAGCATATCTATATAGCATGTGTGAAGCGTGGAGAAGAGTAGAGGTGGCCGTGGCCGTAGAGTTTTGATGCACGCGCTGTGATGATGAAGGGATGGTGGAGAGATGCGGAAGAGGAGAGGAGGGGTAGCGATGGATGGACGGACGAGTGAAGTCCGCTAAAGTACTACATGTCAATATCACCGGTTTGTTCCGAAAATAATTGAGACACCCTTGTTAAAACAAGTATTACACTGAATTCCTTAACCCTTACTAGACCATGGGGCCCACGATCTCCGCATATTTAACCTTGAACGTGCTGCACCTAACAGTGGCGTCTAACGCTCAGAATCCTGCGTCCAGCAATGTCAGACGTCATTAGACGCAACACGCCGGAGGTGGAGACTCAGAGGCCGTGAGCCCAAGGCCTCGTAAGGGTTAAGGTAGCTACAAATAGCTATAACGAATTTATAACAATCCTAGTGTCGTAGATAATCTCAATGATCTTTTAGCTTACTAGCTAAGTCTTTTGCCTTATCGGCAGCAATCACCACAATAACGATCTCACTGTCGAATTAATAAAAACTCATATAGCTTACAACTTTTTCGAGCTTTTGGAAAATATAACAAAACGTTACCTGCTTCTGCGGCCCCCATAACCACCACCGCCTCCTCCACGACCTCGACCGTGCGAGAGCTCGACACGAGCACGAACTCCGCAAATACGCCTGTAATAACGATGATCTCTTCAACAACTCATTTCACTTCCTCAAACTGCCAACAGATGGCGATGGCACTAGCCCTAATGGAAACTTGCCAAAAAAATTTTTCCTAAACACTAGCCCTAATGGAAACTGGAAACTTCTACCACTATCACAACAGGTCTCTGCTGCCATAACTATATATCCAAGGATGTTGAGTGATATGCAAAACCTTGACCTCATGCTGGAATTGAACTCGCGTTCCACCTCTACCAGGCGTATGCTACCGCTAAACCACTAAAGCTATCGCTTTGTTACCACTTATCTTCGCTCCACTACGGATGAAATGCGGGTACAACTCCAGCATGGGGACCGGAAGCTTTACATATCGCTCAGTATCCACGGATATACGTCAACTTATCGCACACTACTGAATCGTGTATATAAGTAACTACAAAGACACCGGAAGGCCACTAAGAGGTGGAAACCTACGATCCATCCAAAGCCTTCACAGCGTCCTCGGCATCACGACTATCCTCGAATTCCACAAATGCAAACCCTGGAGGACGACGAGCGACCCAAACTTTACGGATCCGGCCGAAACGATAGAAAGCGTCCTCGATCTGTAAAACAGTAATATAACACTTCTATAAGTAACAATCTAGGTAACATTTTACACGTCGCACACAAAAGCCGGAAGAAAAGGGTAGAGCTCTCGGTGCTGGTCAATTTCTAGAGAATTTTGCGCTGTTAGTCGCAGGGCGGATCGAACTATCGACTACGGTTATGTCGCCAATCACTTCTGACCAGTGTCTCAAGAGCGTCATTATGGAGGGATAAATCTCGTCGTTGATCAATCCCTGGAGATGCGCCACGCTTCGCCTCCAATTTCTACCTTTGTTCTAAGGCAATCGAATAAATAGCTGGCCTTTGAAATGACTCGCGGTGGCCTACCGCTGTATCGAGTCAGTACTGCCTATCATCTCAGACAAGCTTGCAGCCAGTCTAATACCAATTTACCGACCCCTGAGGATGGATGGGTGGCTTGGTGAGCCGTGGGCGTCAGATTGAACTATTGACCTTGTGTGCGACGCAGAGCTATTCTAACCACTGTGTCAATGTGCTCTGAATTGTAAACCGCACTTCAGCATTCAAAAACAACGCTTCCTTTCTCGATACTTATCTGAAATCAGGATTTTTCTGTTTGAGAAGGTTCTAGAAAACGAAAAAGTTGCTGGAATCGCCGAAATCCGCGATGATTACTAATGGTCTAGAGGATGATTTGTGTCCAGCGAAGCAATCATTGCGTGTGCAACACAACTTTATTTCCACTGCTACAGCGCTGTAAGGCTTTTCTGAAATTAAATTGCGCTTTTTTCTGATTACAGAGGAACAAACGAGAAACCGGCCTCATTTGCTGGAGAACAAGTTTTCGTAGGAGTGTTATTAATCACTTGAAAGCTCAGATTCCTGGTTAGGGCCCCACGTTGCCGGTTTTTCAAAACACACATTTATAGCGCTGTGAAATCCACACTAGACTGGTCTTTCCAGGATATAAGCACAACGTTGGAATTAGCAATGATTACATTACAGAATGATCGCTAATAGCGCAAAGAAAGAACGCTGTCCATCGAGAAATATGCGCGTCTGCAACGCAGGAAACCTGCTACTGTAGCAACGTCACGAAAAGCCTTTGCCTGAGGTCTCAGCTTTCGAATGGTTACTAACACTCTGATGAAAAATCTTTGTGGAGAATCCAGGGAAAGCCCTTTCTTCAGCAGAGAACTGAAACAGATCATTCACTAACCTCTTGCGAAGTGGCGTCGTTAGGAAGCCCACCAACATACACCTTGCAATCCATTGTTTTTTCCTGAAAACAAACTAGCAAAACCTACAAAAGAATTAATCCAAAGATAAGATGGGAAATGAAAGTGATGACTGCGATGAAGGAGAGGAACTAGATGAGGGTGAGAAACGGTATGAAAGAGGATAGGATTAATGGGATGAAACAGAAGAATAAGATGAAAAGGGAGGAAGGAGATGAAAGGGAGAAACGGGTGAAAGAGAGGAACGAGACGAAGATGAGGGACGAAAGAAAGTGAGGATGAGATTAGAACAAGATGAAAGAGAGGGATGAGATGAAAGGGAAGAACGAGATGAAAGAGAGGATCGGTATGAAAGTGAGGATGAGATGAATAGGATGAAACAGAGGAGTGAGGAGGAAAGGAGGAAGGAGATGAAAGGGAGGAACGGGTGAAAGAGAGGAACGAGATGAAAATGAGGAACGATACGAAGAGGGACGCGATGAAAGTGAGGATGAGATGAACGAGATGAAAGATAGGAATGAGATGGCAGGGAAGGAAGAGATGAAAGAGGGAGACGAGATGAAAGCGAGGAACGGGATGAAAGTGAGGAATGAAATGGATAGGAGGAAAGAGAGGAATGAGATGAGAGAGAGGACAATGCCAGCCACACTGCGCACTACTGCGTCATCGATTGCAAGTAAAATAGGTCCCGCCTACCACAAAGTGCATTCCCGTTCGTGTCAGGACCGCCGTCGACGTCAAACGACCTTTAAATAGCACTGGTTCTACAATATTCGTCAGTTCGGTCCTTTAACTTCTGGTAACCCCGTCCAGTCACAGACCCTTATTTCTTGGTTAAGCTTTCGAAGGAGATTTCTTTTCTTCCAATAACTATGTATTTTTCTGCCCGACTTTTTTTGATATTCTGGTGAATTAGGCGTGCAGCACAGTGGTTAGAGGCGCTCGCGACGCCTATGTGGTCAATCACTCAATGGTCGATGGTGCGATCCCGTTCAAAGCTAACCAGGCCTTCGATCTCTGCGGGGTCAGCAAACTGGTGTCAGACCTGTCTGGGTAGATACGAGCGCTGACTGCAGACATTGACTGGCCATTGCGAGTCAGTGTGAAGGCCAGTTATGTATCCAGTGAGCTATGACGCTACAAATGGAATCGGGTTCATGACGCATCTCTTGGGAACAGGTCAAAACCAAGAGTTTTATCCTTCTATCATTCTCATTCCGCTCGCCTCCTCCCCGAGGTTAGAGAGGCCCATTAGCCCCGTGATGTCACTGGGTCCCATGCCCACCTGGCGACCCGTTTTCGGACCACACCGGTCAGCCCGTACCCGGATCGCACCGGTCAAGTCGATTTGCGTGGGTGTTGTGGGGTCTCTTTGGAGTGGTATGGGGTACGGAAGCACGGAGGTGGCGCGGATGTCTATTCGATGTGCCCCACTGATCTCCTCAGAACTCCTCGCATAAGAGGGACTTGCCGTGGATTTGGCACACAAAGAAATTTCGGCAGGAAACCAAATAATAAAAGGAAAATTAAGAATGCCAGGCGAGCGTGAAGCTGTACGGCTACAGAAATTCTGGGGGAAGTTTATCGACGACTCAAAGAGCCTCCTAAGTTCCTTCCTTTGGGGACATCATCCCTTTCCTACTAGGTGGTTTACTGCCTCATAGTGGATAGGAGGTGATCCTGGGTTCGCACTGTACAAGAAGGGTTCAACCCCCAGCGCGGTCAATCAGGCTGAAAGGAGTCCGACCTCTCCACCTGGAAAGCCCAGCGCAGTGTAAACCTTATCAGGGATGACCACCGTCTTGGTGGCTACTCAGTCGTAAGGTGGTGATCTCTCTCTTATCCACAAGGGCTGGCGACTGTTCTCGGAAACCACCGGGTAGGCATACCTCTGGACTTCAGGGGACAAAATAGCTAAGCCAGCACAGTTTCCCTATACTGGAATTAGCGCTATCTATGAGGAGAGACCACACAAGTATCCATAAGCACATTGGCTGTCAAAAACTAGGGTACTGGAGAGGGACGGACGACTCAAAGGTCTTCCTTTATTTCTCTCTTTCAGGTGTTCCTTTATCTTTGTCCTCTTTCAGAGACTTCCTTCGTCCTTTTACTCTCTTAGCAGTCCTTCAAATTTACATATATCAGTTAGAGATGCAGAGGAGGTGGAGCAGACCGTCCAGAGTTGCCACCTAGAGACGCAGGGCCCGTGTGTCCACGGTTCCGAAGGCGTTAATGCCGAGATTCATAGAAAGTCGGTCTTTTGATTTGTGTGGACAACGTCAAAGTAGAGAGCAAAGGGAAGAATACCAAAGTTAGAGTGAAATTCGCAGGCTGCGCGCGATTTCCTCTATGATTTAAACCCGATTTTTTTCTCCGTTCTCGAGGAACATCCCTACTTCTCCTATTATCTTCTTCATGGCTGTCTATACCCTATCCCATGTTTCTGTTGCATCAAAGCGCAGTATTTTCCATTATAAGGCGATAAATAAATATGTGACCTCATTCGCTGGACTTTTCATAAAAGTGTTGGTAATCATTCGGAAGCCCAAAACTCTGGCTAGCGCGGTACGTAACCCATCTTTGAGGAAACCTTTTTTTGACGTTGTTACGGAAGGAAAACCGTTGTGTTTCACACGCGCATTTTTCTCTCAAAACACAGCTCTTCCAGGCTATCGGTGACCATTCAATAGAGTAGGATTCAAGGATTCCAATGCTGTGATTATTTCCTGGAAAGACCAGGGAAAGTAAGGTCAAATTCACCTACGCGAGCAAGGGGATTTGGGCTATTCTGCGGGGCGGGGCGCAGGATATGCCCGTTTCAGCACGGCTATCGATTGATTTCCCTTGGCCATGTGGGATTGCGTTTTTTGCTATTCAATTAGGATTCATTTCTAAGTTTTGGAAGAAATTCCAGATTAAGCGACTGATTCTGATACTAGAAGATTTTCTCTACACGTTCATGTGCTTTTCGTGCTCCCAGCAAAGTAATAGTTTAATTGAGCAGCCAATGTAAAGCATAATTTAATTTTGAATCTCACAGCGTTGTAAAAGGGTTTTATGTCATAGAACCAGCCACGTACATTAGCCAGAGATTTAAGCTTTCGAATGATTACTAACACTCTTATGAAAAGTTTTTGACCAGCGAATGGCGTCGAATATTCATTTGTTTTCTTATAATGTAGAGGAGGCAAGAGGTTGTCGAAAATGATATGGAGCACTGTATGTGATGTCATTTCATCGATGATTGTCAACAATCTTCCGAGATTACTGGATTCCTGGAGCTGGATCTTCTGTAGAATTGTGGAAGAGACTTCGTTCCATCGTTTCTGTTGGGTATTTTTATTGCTACTTCAAAACCAGTTGTGAAACAAGCCGCAGGCTAAGGTTAACCACTGGGAAGGCGATGCGTAATCTTCTTTTCGTTGCTTCAGCTCACTGAAAAGGCCTTTACAAAAATCAAGTACGGCATTGGAATCAGCGTTTCTTAAGCTTCTCAATGCTGCCAAGAGTCCAGTGAATTAGCTTTGACCGACGAAAAAGGCCTCTGAATAATAGTGGGGACGCAAGCAATCCCTAGCGGCTTAAAGTACCTGTGTTAACTTTTGCTCAATGAGTAGATATCACCTGTATCACCTGTCGTCCCGTTGATCGTCGAGTGGCTCGAGCGGGTACCAGCAACACTTCCATTTTTCCCTATCGCGTGCAAGAGTAGCCCAGTGGGTCCCCCTCGCTCTAGGGATTCGCTGAGCATCATATCTTTCTTCTATCGCTTTCGTGAAGAAATCGGACCAGCGGGTTAGTGGTTTCCTTTGGGGCGCTTGACGTCCCGAGGAATCCAGTCGGTAACGGCTCTCGTCCATCGGTTGTTGTTGAAGCGCTCACGTGTGTGGCCCACCTTATTTTCGACATCATGGCCTGTAAAACGGCGTCTCTGATTTTCGATCGTTAACGTAGATCGAAACTTCGGGTCCTTTCTCTCATTTGCGAGGTACGGATACTCCTTGCATCAACCCTTCAACTGCGCGTTCGATAACGCAAAGTGATCTTTCGTCCTGCTTACGTAGCGACCAGGTTTCTTCTGCATACGTTAGGGCAGGGATAATCGTCGAGTCGAAAAGGTTGACGATTTTTCTTACGTAATGTTCCAGTCTGAAGTCACACGTACTATTTTTTGTTACTTATTTTAAGCTTTTTAGAGGTCTGTAAAAAGCACCTCGATGGCAAGACGTATGTTTCGGCTTTCTTACGAGCCTCATCAGTAGCACGTGCCTTCAGCTTCACCCATGCATTCATCGTAATGACGCCGAAGAAATATCACTCTACGTCAACTGATAAAGTCACTTGATGTGGCGTTCTTCCAGAGTGATTGATTGTCGATTGTACATGCACGGCTTACGGCTGTTTTGCCAGTATATATATCAACACCTTCCAGTCGGCTCTTTTGAGATCTCGCTCAAAAATTCAATAAGTCTGATAGAATATTTTAAATCTTTCAGACGTCTGTTAAAGGCACCCCGAGTGCTAGATGTACGTTTCAGCTTTCTCTCAAGTCTCATCAGTGGCACAAAAAGTTTTGTCAGACCATGTTCGATTTTCAAACTAGGTTTCAAGATAGTCGATTGGAAGGTATTGATGTAGATAATAGCGATACAGCCGTAAGCCGTGCTAGTACAATCGACGATCAATCACTCTGAAAGGACGCCACTTCAAGTGACCTTATCACTTGACGTAGAGTGATACTTCTTCGACGCCGCTGCCATTGGTTACAAAGGTGAACCGAAAGGCATAGGCTCCTCATGAAGCTTGCGAGAAAGGCGAAGCGTACGTCTAGCACTGGAAATGTCTTATACGGCATCCATAAACCGTGCATGTACAATCGACAATCAATCACTCTTAGAGAACGCCACATCAAGTGGCCTTATCACTTGACGCATAGGGATACTTCTTCAGCGCCGCTACTAGTAGTTGTCCGATGAACCGAACGGCATGTGCTGTTCATGAAGCTTGCGCGAAAGCCGAAACGTACATCTGGCACTTGGAATGCCTTATCAGACAGCTGTATGCCGTGCAAATACAATCGACAACCAACCACTTGAAAGAACGCCACATCAAGTGACCTTATCACTTGACGTGGTGTGATACTTCTTCGGCGCCGCTGCCATTGGTTACAAAGGTGAACCGAAAAACACGGGCTACTCATGAAGCTTACGAGAAAGCCGAAACGTAAGCCAAGCACTGGAAATGCCTTATGAGACATCCATAAACCGTGCATGTACAATCGACAATCAATCACTCTGAGAGAACGCCACATCAAGTGACCTTATCACTTGACGCAGAATGATACTTCTTCGGCGCCGCTACCATCAGTTGTACGGATGAAGCGAACGGCCTGTGCTGTTTATGAAGCCTGCGAGAAAGCCGAAGCGTACCTCTCAAACCAGAAATGGCTTATTATATCCCTGAAAGGCTCAGAATATTCTCTCACATTATATTGAGTTTTTAAGCGAGGTTCCAAGTTAGTCGTTTGAAAGGTACTGATACTATTTTCTCTTTGTCCAAGTCACTCATGAGGCCCCCACATGGGTAAACTCTGGTGTGAATCTGCACTCTAATCGCAATTTCAATTTGTTTCTCCTTTCATTCATAGCGTATCTGAATGAATCTGGCACTGACGTGTAGCGCAATGGTTGGAGGTGTTGTGCTGCAGAAGACGCTGGGTCGTTGGTTCAGTTCCACGCCTTCGCGTCCTTGCCATACCCAGGCCATTCCTTCGGGGTTGGTAAACTTGTGTGAGAGTTTTCGTCTGAGTTGATCGGGTGAGCAGATTTGGTACTCCAATCAGCCATAGCAAGTTATTGTGTCTAAGCCTATATGCATACGGTCGTCAGTACGTTTCTACGAATGGATTCCAATGCGTAGCAGATCGCTCGGCGAACGATCAGAGCTTCGCTTTCTATTCTTTATCCTGCGATTTGTGGTGGCCAATTTTTGTCCTCTTTGAACCTTCTATTCTTTCAGTAGCTTCTCAAATCGTTACTTTAACGTCAGTGATGCTGTTCATCTCTTTTTCTAGATTTTTTTCTCTCCATTTTTTGTTTTTTTTTTTGTTACCGGAAGGAATTGCTGCAGGATTTTCATGTGATGGCTGCTGTACTATCCTCGTTCTTCTCTCGTGATCCAAAATCACAGTTCGCCTTTGATCTACCTCAAAGCCCTTCGGCTACGATCGATGGAATCAGTTTTGGCCGACACTTTCAAGAAGGTACGGTAACGTGCAATTCAAACTTTTCTCCCCTATTTCGAGCGCTTATGGCGCAGTGGCTAGAGGTGTCGTACGACACTCACGAGAGCGATGGTTCGACCGCGCGCCCTCGCCAAGATTCCGATCCATACGGGGTCGCCGAAGTGGTACCTTAGTACAAATACTTAGAGGATAGGAGAACCGATTTGATGGGCTGGTAGGTCACTGTGAGTCATTGTTAACCATTTTCAGACCGTGGACCCCACCCTTTGTGTCTTTAACCCCCAGCGTACTGCGTGTAACGATCGCGTCTGACCCCCAGCGTGCTGCGTCGAGCAATAGGGTCAGGGACCGAACGTGCATTCGATCGCCTCTAACGATGCTACGAAACTGGGACGAATGCATTACGCAACTTTTAAGGGTTGATGAGCACCCAGAACTTCATCCTTTTCTTCAAATCTTTTACCGTCTAAGGTTATTTGCTAACAAATTCGATGGTTCATATCGTAGAAGGAGTGACGGCAGTGGTGGCCTCGGTGGCGTAGTGGTAACACGCGCTCCAATATGAGTGAAAAGCGGTTCAACTCCCACCGGGGGTCGAATTTTTGCGTACTTCAGTACTTTTTGATGTAGATATATTCTTTCACTCTGTTCAGTCCAAGGATGACGTGCTTACAGAGCGAGCCTGAAGAGTTGGCGACAATATTTTGGTCCTCTGTGAATGCCTCTTCGCTCAAACTACAAGCGCAAAAGTTGCGAACGATGAGACATCCTGATATCCTCACGTATCAGGACAGTATAGAGGTGTTTTTTACAGATATCCTCCAGTCTTTTTTACTTCTACCTTTCAGAAGTAACCGGTTTACTTCCAGATTGATTCCGCATTTTACTTGGTAACGGAAAAATGTAAGCCGTTGGCAGTTTATCTTGAGAATATGTCGTTAGAGCAGTTCGCAGAAGGAGTTTTGTTGTCTCGTGGGGACTGTTCAGAGTGATGGTGAGATGTTTATTCCTTTTTCCTCATGATCTTTCTCATGTGCTTTTTCCTACTGAGTGCTCCGACTTCGGTAGATCTTAGTGTGTTGGCTAGCTGGCCTTTTGACAATTAGTAGCTTTTAATCACTTTGTATGGTACTGTGCCCCTGAGAATCGTCGTAGTGCAGCGCTCTTTTGACAGATTTTCCTTTCAGAACGCCCTCAAATTCCTGCACGAGGCGAATATTAGTCATGAGAATGTTCGACGATCAGTGTACGTGACAGCAGGTGGTGATTGGAAACTCGCTGGTTTTGACCATGTCACTAACTTTAGGTTTGTTCTCTCCGCCTATTTTTTAATTTACTTTTCAACACTTTTTTTCGAAGCGTACCACCAAACTACGCCTATTGAATATGAAATAATGCCTGATAATCATTATTTGAGCCACGCATGTCAGTGGTCTATCAAAGAGAGAGCTGACTTATAGAGGCCGATACACGTGTTTCGAACTTGCGATCTCGTCAGTCGGGCAGAAACCTTTCTCGTCTTCTGCTAATCTCTGTGGGTGCTCCAGTCCCCACACTAAGAGTTAGCGACGACGAACCTTTTACACTCTATGTCCAGTAAAAAACTCTACAAGTCAGCCCTGTTTGTCAGACCACTGACATGCGTGGCTCAAATATGATTACAAGGCATATTGAAATTTGAGCTGTGGTCCTAAGAAAACACTCGAGACGAAAGTTATGATTTATTGAATATAACAGCCAAGAGCAATCGAGTGTACAACACTCTGTGTTCGGTGAGAATTTCACTGGACATAGAGTGTAAAACGTTCGTCGTCGCTAACTCTTAGTGTGGGGACTGGAGCACCCACAGAGATTAGCAAAAGACAAGAAAGGGTAATTGCCCGACTGACGAGATCGCAAGATCGAAACACGTGTATCGGGCTCTATGAGTCATCCCTCCTTTGACAGATCACTGACATGCGTGGCTCAAATAATGATTACCAGGCATATTGAAGTTTGAGCACTGGTCTTAAGAAAACATTCGAAACGAAAGATATGGAATAAAATCATTCAATTCCACCCGAAAATTTTGTAGCTTGTTCAGTACTGAACATAATGTTGAGATAGCCGAACTATCACGATTTTCACCGTTGATGTCTCATATCACCCTTATATGCAACACGAGGAGCCGGACCGAATGGTTGTGATGCTCGTCGCGGCACGCGTGGAGCCGAGCTCCACCCTCCAGCTCTCTCCGGCAGTCAACAACGACGTCTTATAGAACGTCACAGCCAGGCTATCCCTCGAGATTGTAAGGAGACTCGGTCAACCAGTATTCTACGACGTTCAAGAAGAAGACGAAAAAATGAACTGAATACTTGAAGTACTAAGATCCGCTCAGTGAAATAAAAAGAAAACATTGCGAGGACGGGTCAGTAAAGTGTCTAAGGTTTCTAACACATTGGGGACCGTTGCCCCACGACGCTAGACGCGCTCCGTCGCACACGTAGCGGCTCGAAGACGATCAGCTTGCGATGACGAGTGCCTCGTTCTGCCGTCCATCGGGAAGAAGGCTGCTGCCGAACACGGCGCTTTACTGTAATTTTTTAAGTGTTATCTTTTTGTTTTTAGTACAATATGTTTAAATCTTAGCCAAAAGGCTGTGGAGCAAAAGGAGCGCATGTGGCGCAATGGTTAGAGGTGCTCTGCGTCGCACACGAGGTCAGTGGTTGGATCTCGCGCTCATAGCTCACTAAGCCATCCATCCCTCCGGGGTCGGTAAATCGGTACCAGACAGGTCTCAGACTTGTCTCGGAGGATAAGCAGCACTCTCTCGGTTCAGCGGGAGGCCACCGCGAGTCATCGTAGAGGTCAGATATGCATTCAGTCACCTCAAACGAAGTTAAAGATTGAAGTCGAATGCATGGCGCATCCCTCAGGGATTGATCAACGCAGAGAGCTTTATCCTTTTTTGTGTTCAAATCACTGATACCATGTCTCACATAGTAATACCGCAACACTAGCAATCAATTTCTAATTGCTTATTCATCGCCACATAGGGCAAATCATACAAAGTTGAGCATGGCAGAAAGAAATCGGGAAAAAAAGTTGGATACGCGTCGTTACCCCATAATTCGTGTCGTAACATAAAGCAGTGAAATGTTAAACAACGAGGTAATTGAAAGTAACACCAAAAAGAACTACAGTGAAGCGTCGTGTGGGGAGATCGAACCAGAAGTCTCTTTACCGATGGAAGAATCACGAAGCACTAGCCACTGTGGGCCGCTCTCCGCTGAGGGCTAGCGTCGTGGACCAGCGGTCCCCACTGTGTTAAAATACAATATCTTGCACGGCCCGTTGTCTCTGTTCGCTATCAAAGTCCCAGCACGCATTTGATTCGATTCTCGACAATCATCCTCTGTGTGGATCTTCAAAAATTCGTATTTCACGTGCTACTTGAACTGCTGGATGAAAATTCAGTCTTCTCTATGGATGACAGAGAATGCTGGTCGAGACGATACTTCTCGCTATCGTGGAGGTAGCCGAGCTGAGGCTTTCGCGAATTCATTGCAAGGGAATGAAAGGAGAGGGAATTGAGCCAACGCCTTGCTAATCTTTTTGCTTCCTCGTACACTGTATCACTGACCACTGCCCTACCCGGGCCACTCAAGATGTTTTGTTTCTGGAATCATCGGAATATATTTAGAAGATCATTAGCGATGTTTTAGATCACCTCAGTCGGACCTGAACCAGCTTGCCATACTGCTGTGGGAAATCTTCAATGGTTTCCAAGACAGAGTAACAAAACCGGATGCTCCTGGGAAATTACCTAAGAAGCTTCACGATTTATATAGGAGAATGGCAACACCGGCTGCTGCTCGCACATCTTCTGCTGAGCTTATCCGAGGTTTCGTTTTGTGGCTCATTGTTTTCTCATTAAATAGGGATCTTTTTTGGAGTGATAGACCGAAATTCTTCATTTGAACGCCTTTTCAAGAATTGACACGGGCGGAAGTTGAACCCGCAAGTCATCCTTCTTGCATCGGGAAAGGATGAGACGTGGATCGACTCTCGCCCATGGTCCTTACAATAATGTTTACAATTTTGTTCCCACTTTATTGTTTTATTCTTGAGATCCATTGTTGCTTCTCAGTGTTTTCATTCATAATTATTACTTTCTTTAGATTGCAGATTAACGGGTGGTTTTTTCAAGAACAAATTTGTCGACACGTTGCTATTTCTCGAGGAATTTCACTTGAAAGAATCCAGTGAGAAGCAGCCCTTCTTTACACATTTGCGGGAAAATCTAGACTTATTTCCGAGTGATATTGCTAAATATAAAATTTTACCCAAAGTAATAGAGGTGAAGGTTTGCTTCTTTCGCTTTTTTTCTTACAAATATGCCGTTGTTATTCTCGTAATCTAATAATTACAGACGTACGAATATGGTGATGCTGGCCCAAACATACTCATACCACTATTTAGGCTTGGAAAGTTATTGGATGAGGCAGAATATCAGAAAAGAGTAGTTCCATGCTTGGTCAAGGTATTTTTTTCTTATTGACTAAAATTATTCATTTAACCGTTTCGGGGCCAAGGACCTACTTCCTCTGCATCTCTGTTCACCAGTGTAGCAATGCTGAACGATCTGCTCCACCTCCTCTACATCTCTATCCCCAGCACAGGAAAACATTGAATGCTGCTGAAGTATTTCAATCGTTATTATTTTCCTGTCATGTTATATGTATATATGTTATTTTGTTATGAGTATGAAATCAGCAACAATAATACAATGAAATAATAAAGTTGAAAAACACACTAATGCATTCAGTGAGTTCCCAAGCCGAGGTTTGAGATGCAGAGGTGGAACAGACCGTCCAGCGTTGCTACGCTGGGGCTGAGCGACAGAGAGGAGGTGGGTCCACGGTCCCGAAAGGGTTAACAGCCTTCTTAGCAGTGGTATGATGATATAAGTATACACATTAAAAATATTAGGATAGTGTAATTGGTAAGAATTCTTTAATTAACTGCTTTTTTAGGGCGTTGATATGTTAATGTGACTATATAGACAGTAATGTTGAGTGATATTTGAAACTTCTAGCCCTCAGGCGGGAGTGAAATCCGCATGTCGCCCTTTCCGGGTACTCACGCTAACTATTGCACTACCTGGGCTCCTACTGCGCTTTCATTTTCTCTGTGATTAAAGAGATTGATTCTATCAACAATTCAACCGTCAACGGCTTAGTGGGGTAAGCTCATATCGCCATTGAACCTAGAACCGATGCCTTCTAAAGTAGGATGTCCAGTAATGCAGTGGTTAGCACGCGACCCCGAAATGGTCAAGACGTTCAGCCCTCACCCGAGATTCAAAGGTTTGCGCATAAATAAAATCATTGTTCACGTCTTTTGAGGATAACTTCTATTCGTCACGCTTGCTACGAATATGTTATGCGAATATGTTATACGAATATGTTGCTCGGGCTCTATAAGTCAGCCCTCATTGCCAGACCTTTGACATGCCTGGCTCAAATAATGATTATCAGGCATATTGAAAATTGAGCAGTGGTCCTAAGAAAACACTCGAAACAAAAGAATATGTTATAGTTTTGTGAAGTTTCTAGCTTTTTGGAAGTCCTGATCGGACAACACGTGTCAAATTACTGGAACGTATTGATGAGTTTGCTGCTCATTTGTCTTCTCAAATTGTCAACGATAAGATATTTTCGTGAGTTTGTTCTTTTTGAATCCTTTACAATTCTAATAGTTACTGGATATGGTGCGTTTTCGGGGTACCTTTGAGTCATTTACTGAAGATCTAGTTTCTCGTGTAGATGTCGTACTTCAGGAATCTAGCCTCTGGATTTCTCGACACTTCACCAGCAGTTCGTGAAAGCACTGTTAAAGCAATGGTTCCTCTGGCGGAGAAATTGAATTTTCATAATCTGAATGTGGAATTGATGAAGTTTTTGGCGAGGCTTCAAGGTTCTGTCCTGTTACAGCAAATTTCTTCTGTAAAGCAGTTATGAGTGCTTCTATGTTTTTTTCATTTAAGGTGGTGATGAACATGGAGGTATTCGAACAAACACAAACTATCTGCTATAGGGAAATTGCTAGCTATCTTGATCCATCGAAACGACAAATCGTTCTGCTCAATGCGTTCACGAGAGGAATGAAGGTTCCGATTGTTTTCGACAGTTCTGTATAGCAGTACCGTGTACTATGTACATATGTACATATATGTAGGCATATAGATAGATAGGGCTCGTTGGTGCTGTGGTTAGAAGCGCTCTGCGACACCCACATGATCGATGGTTCGATCCCCTCGCTCAGGACTTGTCAAGCCCTCTAACCCTCCGGGGTCGGTGAACTGGTACCCAGACTTGTGTGGGAGGATAGCAACACTGACTGATGCATCAGTATGCCAAGACGAGTTATTCTGAAGGCTAGATATGCAGTCAGTTGGCTCTATCGATGTCTGATGAAGTCGAGAGCATGACGCATTTCTGAGGAATTGATAGACTTCAAGACCTATACATTTTCTTCATAATCTGATATGCTTTTTATTTGACAAAGTTATTTTCCAGGATCCTTTTACACCTGCGCGAATGGCAGCTGTATTGGCACTGTCCGCAACACAGCAGTTTTATTCTCTACTTGAGGTGGCAAATCGAGTGATCCCGGCTTTGTCACCTTTAACGTGTGATCCGGAGAAACAGGTGATTAGGTCTTTATGTATAAGCTTCTCAGAATGTTGACGATTGGGCAGAACATTCAATAGCAGACGGGAGGTGAACCCGCGTTTCACCCATAGTCGTGGCACGTGCTGCCATTGCGCCATCTATTCCAGTGTTTCGCTACCGCTCTTTCGATATAAGCTGTCGAAGCTGTCACCAACCAGTCTATTAAGGGCTTTGCCTGTCAAAGACATATCGGCATTCACTCTAGTTCAGCTGACTTTTGAATAGGTACAATCTATACGAATTGGAAAGCAGGCGCCCCTGGTATGAAAAGAAAGGGGTTCAATTCCCCTCTAAGGTCGAATGTTCCGCATAATACTCTGCAGTTTTGAATTGCACTGTATTTTAGAATACGCTTCAATGAATATTTGTGTTGTTTTTCCTTTGGCAGGTTCGTGATCAAGCATTTAAAGCAATCAAAGGCTTCATGGAAAACCTTGAAAAAGCCAGCGAAAACCCTGATTTGATACCAGAAATTGAAGCACACGTTAAGGCGGGAGGTCGCTCATTGTTGAGTAGTGATAAGGTTTGGACGTGTTTTTCTTCTTCTCGTTCGTTCTAGTCTACTTAAAGTCTTTATTTGTTTTGAATATCTTCTAGGTTCCACAATGGGCAAGTTTGGGCTTTGAAATCTCTGTCGGGAAAGTTTTACAAAGGAAAGATACCACAAGAGATAAACTCGTCAACTACTCCTGAAAGTGGCGAAGGAAGTGTAACCACTACGTCGGCTACTGGTCAGTTGATATTTTATACAAATAAATGAGTTTTTTGAAGGCGGTGATTTTATGAGGATCTCAGCTTTATACAGCACACTCCACGTTTGATGTCGATTAGAAGGAACAGCTTTTTTCTGCAACTTTCAAGGTGAAGAAGCCGTTCTACCATCAAAGAATCTTCCTCAGTCGTTCATCATTCGTTCATCATCAGTGTGCAAAAGAGTTCAGCCGTCAACACCATGGGAGCCTATGTTGGTGATTCATTCGTCCATGTGTAGTCGCCTCTTGTCAGACGACAGCCCTATTCATACATCACTTTCTATGAATGTTCTCCTGGATTACGAGCTGGAAAAACCTCTAAAGAACTCGACTGAAGATTGCTGCTGGATAGTGTGTACCGTCTCAGAAGACGTCATTTAAGCATTCTAGAATAGTATGCAAAGTTTTTTGGAAATTGAAGAGCCAGTCTCTGCCTTCACTGCGTTAAGGAGAGCCAGCAGGATTGTTGGGTCAGTAGGGTGAAGGCAGGATTTGGGAATCATGTCCCTTGTCCCCACATTGTTAAAGCTCCTCGACAAACTCGTTTACGTTTTTTTTTTCAAAGTTTTAGTAGTCATTCAGTAGCCTAAATCACGAGAATTTCAATTGTGCTGTAGCAGCAAGAATAAAGTTATGTTTGCACTTGGGCATTCTCCGCAAGACAACGCTGTTTAGCTAGACCCTCAGTAACCATTCGAT
This sequence comes from Parelaphostrongylus tenuis, assembly GCA_019055375.1. Taxonomy (NCBI): domain Eukaryota; kingdom Metazoa; phylum Nematoda; class Chromadorea; order Rhabditida; family Metastrongylidae; genus Parelaphostrongylus; species Parelaphostrongylus tenuis. The sequence goes on along the minus strand of JAHQIW010000948.1, from coordinate 67,697 downwards.
AGCCCAAATCACGGCGAGTTCAACGGTATACTCTCGTTTCGAAAAAGACTTTTTATTGCGCTACAAAAGTCTAAAGAAGATCGGGTTTTGCACTCGGCGCGCATTTCTTGTTGGTTAGTTGAGCAGCGCGATTCACATGTGGCGCACGCTTTTCGATGCTAAATTCGGTGTTTTCTCAGCTTTGAAAAATTCTAGTTAAAACGTATGAATTTGATACTTTAAGGTTTCCTTTAAATGTCCATACTGCTTTTTGTGTATAAGCTTAAGCCTTTTATCTAGTTTGTTTAGCATTTCAGATGAAAATGAAGAACCGTAAGCCTATAGAATAATGAAAAAGTTCCTGCTCAGTTGTCTAAATTATGTCTTGAAATAGACGTGTTTTGCAAGAGCGCGGTCTGGTGCCAATGTTGCGATGCATATGCAGATACCGAAGCAAGAATATGCACCGAGTGCGAAACCCAATAATCTTTTGGCTGCTACAGCGCACTGAGAAGTCGTTCAAAAAACGTAGTAGGCCATTGGAGTCCTTGAGATTCGAGCTATCGAATGATCACTAAAAGTTCAGTTGAAAGACCTTGTCCAACGAAAAAATGCCCAGTGTGAAGCATGATTTCTTGCTGCTATAACGCATCAAATTGTCCTTCCAAGAAGCCGAGAACATCAATGAACTTTTCGACTCAAGCTATCGAATGATAATTGAAACTTTGGAAATTAGCAAAAAACTAAGCGTTTTTTTTTTTCAAAAAGACTGAAACAGGTTGGAGATAAGGGAAAAGTATCGATCTTTGGTCTGTTACATGGTTGGTGATTCTTTGAAGATTTCTGCGCACTCCATGTTGTTTGCCATCTTTAGCGTGGTTCTTCCTTCGTATTATCCTTCAGGTTCACTAAGAGCTCTCGACACGCGTATGAGGTGAACCTTGTGATCAGGGAGCCCTACAGTGCAATGTTTGCCTGCACCCTATCACTTTGTCGAGCTCTTCGGACATTATATCTTACTGGTCCTTCCTAGAACGATGATAGTAGTGTCAACAAAGCAGAATTTTGACAGAAGTCTCTACCAGTGCGTGTTGCCTCATTTTTATCGACTGATATCAACAGATATTTCATTCAGCAGAAAACAGCTGTGGCGAGATATTGTCACACTGTTGTACACTATCTTACGAGGGCTGCTATCACCGCCATAATAGAACCTTTGTCCTGTTGTGCAGTCAAAATGGCGGCCATCAGGAATATATATCTACTCTTCGTAGATAGATTACGAGATGGTAATACTCGTTTCGACACCATCGAACACATGTTCGTAATCGACAGTGTCTAGGACGATGGACATGTTATTGTCGATGAGATATTGTCTTCTATGACCTCAGAAACGCGTTTGTTACAATCTGTAAAGTGAACATCGTTTTCGTTTTCTGCTTGCTAAACTTGCTGTGTTTCATCCAAGAGGATTTTGAAGAAGTCCTTGGGCACAATCTCGTTTGAAATCTCTCCTGATCAACCAGTTGTGCTTCAACTAAGAGGGTTTGAAAAAGTCCTTGGGCACAATCTCGTTTGAAGTTCTCATGCTCAACCAGTTGTGCCTTATCCAAGTCTATGGAAATGTGATGCGATCATTTTTTTGAAGAGTGGTGTACAGCATATCTAAGACGGAACGTGCATTCTGATCACGAGGAGGGCGAGATTGGGAATTACGGAGGAATTCTGAAGGGGATCTCGTTGCACAGGGTCCTTTTCTGCTTTAGCATACCTTTTTCCTAAAGAGAAGTTAGTCTATGTTGCGAAAGATGCACATAGTTTTTGCTTTTTAGTTTGGTTGAAATTGGGTGTGATGTAGTGCATTGGCCAAGTGGATGTGATGCTTGTCGGTGCGCGCGTGGGGCTGAATCCCTTCCCTTCAACACTCTGCGGCAATCAACAACGAACACCTTATGGAACGCCACAGCTCGGCAGTTCTCAAGATTTCAAGGAGGCTCGCTGAAACAGTATTCTTGACGTTTAAGAAGAACATGAAAAATGATTGAATTCTAGAAGTACTAGGATCTGCGTAGTGACAAAAAACATTGTAAAAACAAGTAATAAAGCGCCTAAAGTATAGTAGTGTAGTCTTGGAGTATGTCTGTCCTCATATTTCCGATAGCTAAGTTCATAGAGAAGAGTATATAGTGGTTCTACTCGAGGTTGCAGGTGGGGCTTATGTAAATTGAAAAGAGTGTCCTAAAACTTTCGCGTTACCAATCCACCACATAACAGCAGTAGGTGATAGAAGTCGTATTTATCGAGGTACCCATTGGAAAATTTTGATCGCTAGGGTTTCGGCAACATTCTTCATACCAATCGTATTTTGAATTGCCTTTAGCGGTCTTTGTGGTTGTGCCTATGTTTATAATCTTGCAAATGTCTTCAGCAACTGACTTTGTATATACAGTTGCAATATGAACTCTTTCAAAAGGAAACTCAGTTTCTGGTCGCGTCTGGATGGGTTTCTTTTTTGAGAATGCTCTTTTTACAAACATCTTGTCATATTTTTACTCCTTCCAAGCGTTATCATGAGTATTTCTTCCACTTTTATGGGGGTTTCACGGGTGCGTGGTGCTCGGTGGTTCACTGCGGACGCACACGTCTTCGGTGGTTCGATTCACCAAATCTCTCATACTTTTTGGTCGTGAGTAAATACCAGACTTTTTTTGGTAGAATTGCAGCACTGTCTTGATACAAACGCTCACGGCGAGTCATTATGAAGGCCATATATCCATTCCGTCACCTCAGACGATGCTTTATGAAGTCGAATTCTTGGCGTATCTCTCAGGGATTGACCAGCATCGAGAGATCTTTACCTTTTCAGTTATATATAAGAGATTAGAACTACCTTTTGTTCTGGAAAATATGGTCCATTATAGCCGATATACCCACATCGAGGTAAAGGCGTTGTGATGACTAGAGTTTGGATGGGTGTGAAAAGATCGTCTCCTCTTTCGGTTTTCATCTCCTGTTCTGAATTTTAAATAGGTCCGCTTATTGTAAAGTTGATATCTATATTTTCGGATTGTTCTAAGGCTATGAATTTAATGCTTTATGGAGGGATGGACACTCCTCAACACTTAATTTTTCTTATTCGAATATCTAAGAGGAAAATGTGTTTTGTAGCGATTCCTACATCAGAAAACATCAGTCGATCTGATGTTGACGGTTGGGGAGATCTCGAAGACAATGTGGCTGATTTAGGTCCGTTTCAAAGTTTAGATTTCTATTTACTGCGATTATTGCTGGGTTGTAATGTGAGATGTGTTTAGCTGTATTGAAAGAGGACTATGCATAGTGCACAAATTAGAGCTGAGGTTGAGAATTATAGATATTGACTCTGCTGATGATTGGGCAGATGCTTTGGAACCAATAAAGGTCGACGAACCTGACGAAGATTGTTGGACTAGTGGTTGGGAAAGTACTGTGAGTATACGAAATCTGACTCATTGACGCCCAGTCATTTAATTTTCTCTAATATATCGGATCGTGAGCACATGTGGCGCAGTGGTTGGAGGTGCTCTGCGTCGCACACGAGGTCAATGGTTCGATCTCGCGCTCATGGCTCACCAAGCCATCCATCCCCCGTGGTCGGTAAATTGGTACCAGGCAGGCCTCAGACTTGTCTGGGAGGATAAGCAGCACTGACTCGGTTCAGCGGGAGGCCACCGCGAGTCATTGTAAAGGCTAGATATGCATTCAATCACCTCAAACGAAGTTAAAGATTGAAATCGAATGCATGGCGCATCCCTCAGGGATTGATCAACGCCGAGAGCTTTATCATTTTTATCCTTAATATATCGAATCATCAAAAAAATGATAGGCGAAGTAAAATATCTAATTTACAAGAATTTTTTATTTTAGCGCTCCTTTAGCCGTGCTTTGTTGTTGTACTTATATATCCAGTGATTCTGAGTGATATATAAAACTTTAAGCCCCAGACGGAAGTTGAACCCGCACTTGATACCGGAGATTGCGTGTTACCACTGCTGCACTACCGAATCCTCTGTACTCTGCTGCCACTCATTCTTCGATATGATTCATTGCAGCCGTCAACAATCAACTGTTGATGGGATCAGTCTGATAAGTACGTATCGGCACTAAACTGTGCTTTGCTGACAGGTGCGATGAATATAGCGAAGGTAGCAGAGCGGTGACTCCGGTGGTGTTTGGGACACACGACCCCCTGTTCGGGGGACACGCGGGCTTAGATCCCGTTTGGGGTTGAATTCTGCATTTTGTTCAACATTATTGTATATGAATGTACAATAATCGGTGAAGTTTCTCTTTTGTTTAGAAACCGAGTTCTACGATAACGGCCAGCTCTAAAGTTCCACCTAAAAAGATTAGTACTGGTGAAAAGAAACCGGTTGGTAAACTGAAGTTGGTGACGGCAAAAGCAAAGAAGGGTAGGTTAATCTTTTTTACAGGGTAAAAACTTGTTCGTCCGATATGACTATGTAGTTTTTTATTCCAGCAAATGATGATATCGATTCTCTGTTAGGCATAGTTCCTGATTCATCAAGCACTTGGAGTGGAACATTCAATCCCTCAGGTTGGCTGTTGTTATGCCTTTCTTCTTATGTTTTCTGCATAGCTGTTTTTCCTTGTATGCTCAGCTATTCAGCCGTCGAAGTCTTGTTGTTTACTAGAAACATTTTCAAATAAGCTTCAATGTTATCCATTAACTGAGGCTATACTAAACTTTGAACGTGGGTCGAGAACTGGACTCGCGTCTCACTTTTTCCACGGGTACGTGCTAACCACTGCACCACTAGGACTCCTGTTATGTCATCATTTATGCTGCGATACAAGGTATCGGTTCTGTCATAAACTAACCGTCTACGGTTTGACCTGGTAAACACATCATAGGCAATAAACCCTTCTGGCTAACGGCTTAGCACGCCCCCTGTGAAGGTTCGTGTCTGTTCAACTCTCGCCCGAGGTCTCGAGTTCCGTATATTATTCAAAATTATCAAGTACATATTCATAACGTCATAGTCATTGCTAATAAAGCATTAGGAAACTCAGAATGACTCTAGTTTTAGTACAAAAATCTGCCAATGTAACCTCCGGCTGGGACGACTTTGGTAATGGCGAAGTGAATGACTGGAAATCAGATTCGGGTTTGTATTCTTATTCCTTGTTGTTGATCTTTGGAGGGATTTGAGGGCCGTGATGAAATTTTCCGCAATCTACTACTTCTTTAGCATCATTAGCAAAATCCATAGGACCGACAAACCTCGGCGGTAATGACACAGGTGATTTATTTATGATTTCTCGATACTTATTCTCTTCCTTCGTTCCTTCAGAAAGTGAGGTATTAGTTTGCTCTTGGGCTGAAAAATAAGGAGAAATACTTTGATTAGCTACTCGCCGTGCTGAAGTGCCACCTCCTAATAGAACGCGCCGTAAGGACGTAGTAGTAGGAAAAAAAGTCGTTTCCAGTTCAGCTAAATCATCGGTAAGATCATACGTCTCTTACAAGTCGGAAATTCTCGCTCGTATGTTTTCTAATAATTCAAAAGTCAGAGCTCTCTAAATCTCGGTTGAGTCATAAAAATCAAGATATCTAACGTACTGTTTTTTTTTCTTTAAAAACTTGAACGAGATCAGTGCTTCTTTTTGTGAAAATTTGATGCCTAACGTCTCGGCAATCTCGCTTTCATTAGAGCTTCTTGAACACATGTGTGAAAGGTCACCGGTGAATTATGAGAAACTATGAGAATTTTGAACTACTAAACGTATTGGTGTAATCGTCTGTACTTTTTTCTATCTCTCCGTAAAGTTGAATTTGACCCCGAGTTCGCGTTTTCTCTAAATCGTTTGTGAGCCTCAAATTTGCACATTTCAGTAATAGTTTTGCAAATACTATTTTTAATATGTGATTTGAGTTTGTTTGATGATTATTAACGGCGTAACTTAGTAAATGTAGCCTATACGTTCCTCTGCAGATGTACCATCATAACTGTACCATCGTTTAGTGATTCAGTTGATTAACTTCCACTGCTATTTATTTAGGCAACTGAGCCGAAGACGCTGGATGGATTTGAGGATTGGTAATGAGAATCATTATCCTGTTAATGTCGTCCAATATGTTGCACAACTTCTCGCATTTTTTGATTTTCACGTGAATTCAGCGGGAATGTCTGTAGGTTCAACAAATTTCTGTTTAGTTTCTTTCATGACATAGCTAGTACCTCGAGGTTCATATGAAAGTTTGGAATGAATCGGAATTGAGAAATCAGATTGTAATTCTCCTCGGTGAAAGACATGTCATAATCAGCGGAAAATCAGTATCAACAAAAACCGTTCTGTACATAAATGCATCGCTGAGTGAGATCCCAGGGAGTCTTGGCTCGAACGACGATAAAGACGAAGACCACAGCGATGACAAACGACTATCAATTATCGAATAGAATTATCGGCTCTGTAGAAGACGAGCCGTCGAAACTTTGGCTGAATGAAATTATCATATTAACCTTGTGCTACTAGCTAAATCGTAAAAGAAACTATAAACGAGTGGTAATGCGGAGATCAAAAGAAAGTCGGTTTCCAGAGTATTCTTGGTTGACTCTGCCAAGGACATTATTGTATTCACTAGCTTATCGGTGGAAAGATACATTTTTCGTTTTACTCTTTGCTTTTCTTTTTTATGTCTAATTGACTGGGCAGCAATAATTCATGGCGGGAAGTGGGGTTAATGATTAGCTGAGGCTCACTAACTTTCGCACAAATTAAAGTTAAAGAGGGATTAAAGTTAAAGTTCATGTCTCATCTATCTGTGATATGTCTGTTCAGTTTTGTAAAGTTTTGTTACGGTTGATCAAATTGTTTACTCTTGAGTAGTTAACAATTACCAGGTGCTTATGAGCATAACTCATGTGTTGTAAAAGTACATTCACATTCCGTTATGGCATAAACATTTTCTTTGTTCATTGTAATGCCATTGGTTAATGAATAAAATTGTTTTAATCGTCATTAGCAGCAATCTCTGAAATTATCTCGGCCACCCTGAGTTAAGCAGCAACACACCATAGTAGCTAGAAATGATAGACAACAACTGAAAACCCCACTCATGTCGTAATGCCTGAAAAATTAAATCACAAAGGGTTGCAATCTTTAGAAGAAGAATTTGGTTATGTTTTTGCCTTTTGTTTGCAAGTGCACATCTGTGTGTGCTTCGTATCAAGTCTTTTTTTTAAAAGATACACTGTCTTACCTGTGTACGCCATATTCTGGTGACAGGCTACAGTATGGAGGTGATGGAAGTGGTGAGTGATCGTAATATGCCGGACCGTTGTATTGGTTGTATGGTTGTCCGAGATACGGAGGACCGGTGCATTGGTTGTATGGTTGTCCGGGATATGGAGGAGCGATGTGTTGGTTGTATGGTTGTCCGGGATATGGTGGACCATTCTGCTGGTTGTATGGTTGTGCGGTGTATGGAGGACCGCTCTGCTGGTTATACGATTGTGTAGGATTTGGAAGAGCGTTCTGTTGGTTGCAGTAATGTCCTCCGTAGGGTTGTAGGCAAGGTTTTCTATGAAGTTGTGGTCGTGGTTGATTTGAAGATGTATAGGAAGAAGCAGACATTGTGTAGTTCAAGTGTTGCAAACACTTGAATTATTTGTCTGAAAAAGAAGAAATGAAATACATTTCAATGCGTAAGTGTCGATCACTCTAGATATAAGTAACCCAATATCAAATCAATGATTGACAATCTTTCCGAATGGTTTACCGCCTCAGGCTGATATATGTTCCTGGTTATCCGACTGCGAAGTAGAGCAGAGGATTTAACCCCCCAACAGAGCCAATCAGGCTGAAAAGGAATTGTACCAAGAATGACCGCCTTTTTGGTAGCTATTAGCTTTAAGGTGGTAGCATTCCTCTGATCCACAAGGGCCAGCGAGCGACTGCTGTGATCTGGTGACGACTTGAGGAGGACTCGGCTAGGCATACCTCGGGACCCTAGAGGTAAAACAGCTAAATCAGCACATTTTCATGTGCTGGGATCCGCACAATTCGTAAGACGGATCGGTTCAGTATCTGGCAGTATAATCAACAAAAAATATTTAGTGCTATTACGCGAGCATTGGATTATTATCATTATCATCGCATTATTGTTCAGAGCAAAATAATGCTTCAGTAGATGCATAATATGTGTAGTTCCGTAGCTAATGTCGAAAACCATGCCAGCGACTAGAACTAATGTCGAAATCTGTTGCTGGATATCACTTGCATTACACTTGATCGTAACTCTAGCGGATGAAAACAATGCCTTCATTTGTCTATGTCACGAGCAGAAGTAGCTCTCACTGAGCTCTGTCTACTTAAAGCTGCGGATTATAACTCTCTTCCTGAATTTTCATGCAGAATGTTGACCATTTGATCTTCGTCTTTAAGCTTGACATTCAGTGCATTTCAGTCGCTAGCGCTGTAGTCCACGGGCGCGTAGATGCACAATGTGTTCGTCCTACCGCCTGAGTTCCGACATTTTGGCATCAACCAAAGAGGTCTCCTATCTTCGATTATGACGTAGCTCGGAACATCGAAATATTCTACAAGTTGATAATAATGAGACAGAGCGGTGTCCTCTATTCCCGCGATATTCAGTCAGTCTTGTTATCGCCTGTGCTTGCCTACATGGCTGTCCTTCGTTCATTGTCTTGCCTGTTAAGTTTAGAATGAGACGACTGATGAGTTTATAGACAATAGACAACAAATCTATTGTACAGCAATGATCTCTGTCCACTTAAATTCGCTCTGTAATGCTGATTTTCTCCTAATAAAAATATCCGACCTGTCTTGAATTGCACTCCTAACAAATAGAAATGATTGCTAATTGAAAAAATGTGGGAACTGATAAGTAGTAATTAGGTCTGATTACTGTTTATATTTGATATTAAGCATGTAACGCAATCGATAAGTTTTGAATGAATAGAAAAATACAGCAAGGAAACTCCGCGCAGCAGGAAAATTGTGAGAAGCGAATGCATTGAAGGCAATGCGAATTGTCCACCTTGCTCCACCCCTTTTTTATGGAAATGCGATTTACAATGAAAAGTAAATTCTGTGTTACAAACATAGGCAGTGTCTGCAGTCATCGCATCATGTTGATTCCGCTGCAAAACATTCCACTAATGCAAAGAACCAGAGAATCGAGGTTATGGTGATGTTCGATGGCTGCTAGATGGGAACTATCCGCACGAATCTCTTCAGCATGAAATTTACAGTTTTTTTTATCCGAGAGCAGAACACTTTCGTAAACGATGTTTTTGCATAAGAACGGAATTTTTGTATGTTTACGATAGCGTTCCAAATCGTTGCTACGTCAATCTCTTCAATTCCGAGCTTGTCATTTTTCGTGTAACGATGGATCCAAGGATTATGAGACTGAATCATGAAATCCACTAAGCTACGGTCATCATGTCTTACGGTACTTTTCCGTTATCCGTAATCAATTTCAGCCTTTTGAGGGAAAGTGTTTCGTGCTTTTTTCAGATCTCTAGTGACCAATCAATAGCTTGAATCTTAAAAATTTGGACAGTTGTTTTTGAAATTGCCTTCTAAGTAAGCTATAGGATAAAAATAACATTAAATTTCACACTCGACGTGTTCTTCACTGTACAGGGTTTTTACCTTAGACTCTGAGCATGATTCATAAACTCAAATCTCGGCAAATTCATTGCTTTCTCTCGTAATTGAAAAAGCTTACTTGGAGAGTTGTAGCAGCCAAAAGAAGATTACCTTTCACTTTCAGCGCGCATCATCGCACCTCCCTTGAATCGCGATACGCGCAGCGATGTCAAAGCTTTCGCGAAAGGGCGAATTACTGTGCGAAAATTTTCTGTGCGTTCCGTGAAAGTTTTTGATTATTCGCATCAAGATTGTGTACGAAACTTTGTTGAAACGTCCAAAGGGTTTGGAATTCGATTTCATTTCGTCCGCTATAAGCCTACACAACGTAAGCCCAGAAGTGCAAGATGAAATTTTCTTTTCGCTTTACTGGCTGTCTAACAAGACCTTTTTGGAACCAAACTTGGCTTTGGAATCAGCCAAATTTGTGCTATCAAATAACTACTGAAGTTCTAATAGAAGATTATCCACAAGTCCTACCCCTTCGGTGCCGCTTAATGCAAATGTTCAGGATCCCATATACACAGCCATACACTTACACCAGCCGGCAGTAACTGCGCGTCCATCAAAATTTTAGCTTTTGAATGACATTACGAGTCTGAAGAAGAAGCTCTGTCTGACGTAAAATGCGCCACGGGTAAAACTTAATTTTATTTCTGCTGTCACAGCGCGCTCAAAGAAACTCTTTTTTTAGAAGTGAATTACAATATTCAAATTATCAAGGTTCAATCTTTCGAATGACTGAAAAATTCCAAGAAAAGCAGAAGCGTGTTCTCTCTAGAATGTTGAAAACGAGTACGAAAAATCCACGCTTTAATACCTAAATCGAATCCATTTTTCTACGATGTACTCATACCAATGTGGAGGAGTCCTCAGAGTACGGTGTGATAATGTTCCTTTCTTCAACTGTTCAGTATCTTCTAGTGTTCACTCTGGAAGCTATGTGTTAGTGGAAAGTATTAAATATCTGTAACACGTATTCTCATGGAAAACATAAAGAATAGAGAGATCTGCAGGAAAGTTTGCCAGCCGCATAAAATATTCTTCATTTTTGCACATCCACATTTTCTACAAATTATAGCTCATTTAGACAAGAGTACCGAATTTACTGATTCGATACACCATCTGATACATCGTGATAATCATATCATTCGTTATTTACCGAAATCAACTGCGAGCCCACAACAGCATCAACAAATCGTAGCCAACATTGCTAAGCAACACGCCGTTATAGGATCCATCCCTTGATATCTAAATTAACGAACGTATCTATTTTTTCCTATGAAAGCAAAAGGCTTTTGATTGTTGTTACGAAAAAAGAGATGGAAATTCATGAATAAGAGAAAAAATCGAAGAGAACTAATCAATGAGAGTGTAACCTTTCTACCACCACCGTTTCTGGCGGATAACGATGATAGCATGGTGGAGGATAACCGGGAAGGCAGCATAATTGTAGTACTCTGGTGATAGAGGGTTTGAAGAATAAGTGTATGAGTAGCTGCAACTAATAAACTGTCCTTGTAGTTTCGAAGCAGAACAAACGAAGAATCTAGTGAAAAGCACGGGTCGCGGGAACCCGCGTAATCAAAGAGGGCATCTATGGTCATTTATTCGATTTCAATTAGTTGACCCTCTAAAATTATTTTCTAGCCCTCTCAAGTTCTTTTTAGAATCATTTTCCTACGCTGTTATTCAAACAGCTACTCCATCGAGTACATACTGAATTCTGATTTTATTTTATCATATATTATTTTATTCGTCATCACAGTTTTTTTTTCACTGTTCGGATCCCAGTATTTTTAGCATTCGATTCGTTTTTCGTCTTCTTTTTGAATGTCATAGAAGAATACTGGTTGAGCGAGCCTCCTTGCAGTCTCGAGGATAGCCTGGTTGTGGCGTTCCATAGGGCGTTGTTGTTGGCCTCCGGAGAGGGTTGGAGGGTAGACCTCGGCTCCACGTGCGCCGAGAGGAGCACTACAACCACTAAACCACGGCGCTCCCCTCTCCAGGTACCGATTACTAAGTGAATAGTGAACTCATGCGACGTTTATTCGGTATTAGAAATTAACCAAACTCCCAACCAGGATCGGAGATTACTACTACACTTCACAGGAGAATAACAACAGTGACTTGGTACATTAGCAGAGTTCATCAAGTCAACGTGCAGGTCAATTTTGCATCCAATCTCTGCACTACTGACCAAGATTTGAGAAGATCTTAATATTGTATGACTGATGCTTCAAGCGGTACTTAATTTTCGCTCGCTCACTATACAGTCCAAGCCGATGCGCATTGGCCACACTGACCTTTTAGAAGAGGCCGGACTCTGGCTTTTTGCGTTTCAGCTTTAATTTCTTATTCTCCGTTGTTTATCAAGCTCTACATATGCTTTATTATATTGCCCGTGTTTTTCGTGCTTTGAGGCCACATATAACGGCGACGATCTTTCATGAATTTGGACTCATGGCGCATTCCTATTAGTTTGATCTAGAGCCAGACTCTTTGATATCCATCTTTAGTAATCTAGAATTTTAAATCAATACTATGATAAGATACCATGACTCGTATGGTGGAGGAGGAAGGAGATATGTTGTTGATCGCTGTTTATTCGTCATACAATTTTGATACTGTAAATTGTGCCTAAAACACGTTAATGCTATTTCTGTTAGCTATAGACGAGAAAAACATCACCGTTCTATCTTTGTTTCAACGTTTATTAACACATCTCGGACCGTCGATTGAAGCGCATGGATGGAACGTCGATGTATATGTGTGTCCTCGTTTCATTTTATGTTTTCCTCAAGTATCGAAATTCGTGGAGCTCCTTGAGTTCCTTGGGATTGAGGCTGTACGTTTCAGTTCTCAGAAAGGTAATGTGTGCACGCTATAGTGTCCATACGGTCCGGGATGCGTTAATGTAGAAATGAAACTTTAGATCTTAGCTGCATCGCGCCAACCGTTTGCTATGTCATATCGGTTGTATATAATTTGTAATGTTTGACTATCTCCATGAATTCGTTAGATCCTAGCAACTCGCACCAATTGTCCGCATCATATCAGTTGTACACAGCTTTACTTAAGATCTCTATACATTCGCTGTCCAAGTGGTCTGACAAGTCAAAAAGAAATCCGAACCGTCCGTTCTTCTCATAAAAGCGCTTTCAACACCTATTCATGGCTTTAAGATCATCGTTATTACTCTGGTAGTATCGATCTACACAATTTGGCGTATAAAATGATTACGGGCTAAAATGTAGGCGGTTGAAATCAATTTCTCAGAAGTAGAATTTGAGAATAATACCTCACACCGTACACTCGTCAGTCACCACCAAAATTTTCGATGAAATGTTGCTATCAATTGAGAGTTACTGTTGATCACATAGTTATTGTAGTGATGATATAGTATTAGATGATTACTTTTGTGATAACTTAGTTGATCATTCTATATATAGGTGTGAAATCGATACCGAGATATCCGGTAGTGGATCATTCATTTATTTAGTGAATAATGATTTTTTTCTGGCTTTATTTTGAACGCGAAATAATTTGAGTTCTCGGATTACGTCGTCTTGAAGCATGAAACTAAATGAATGAACATGCACACAAATTTTCAACTTCGAAATCATTCCAGGCAGTCTACCTGTTCTAATCTGCTGCTTTTTGCATGCTATGGCTTTGTACCAGATGTCAAACTTTTGATGTATGAAAGCATATTATTTTCTTCTCTTAACTTTATTCTATTTGCTTGAAGGTTTTTTTGTTTTATTTTTCCCAACCTGTTTCATTTTCATTCACCTTTTCCACTTCTTCCATGTTTAGGTTAATTATACTTGGCTTAGAGGTAGTGATGACCTAGTGATTAGGAGGCAATGTGCTAATTTGATCCTCTGCCCAATATTCCCTTGATCACGTAAGAACGGCTTGGCTCGGCTATCACAAAGATTGAAAGGAAAAATGGTCTCGATCAGCATTCTACGGCTTTCATGAGGAAGGCGAGAGAAAGTGCTAATGTGGATTTTACCACAAGGCTGAGAATTCGTCTGCTCTAAAATTGACTAAAATTGCCATCCAAAAACTCTTTTTGATCCTCTAGCACGCAAGCTCCCAGTAAAGTTCGCACATTCAAGGAGCACTAGCAAATAACAAAGTTCTTTCTGATGAGGAGGGGCAATTAAAAATCTATCTCACTCTTTGCAGAGGAACTTTTCATAAGAGTGTTAGGAACTGTTCGAATGCTGAGGCTTCACTCTACAGCCCCCATCGCCGGTTTTCGAAAAAGATTTTCTTTGACATAGCTACAGGAAGAGATTTCTTGGTTTCAGAAACGCATAATTCTCGCCAGACAGAGATCTTTCTCTAAATTGATAATAATCATTTGATAGCGTAATTGGATTTGATTCCAACGCTGTGCTTATATCCTGAAAAACAGCTTCTCTGAAACGCAGCAGGTAAATAAGCTGCAACGCAGGTGGTAACAAGGCGAATTTTCACGGAGGAGCAACAGAGTTCTGTGCGACTCACGTGGGTAGTTACTACCGCGGCCAGTCACTGTCCTATGAACGCGTAGAGAACTATTGCGTCAACAGTCACGTGACCGCCACACCCACCGCCACATGAACTGGCTCCGGATCGTCCTTTCTCACACTTCGAATTCAATTTATTTTACCCTGTTGCGTTGTATAGAAACGGTCTTTTCAGAATATAAGCATAGCATTGGTATAAGGAAGCCCTACGCTATCTTATGATTACTAATACTCCAAAAAAGCTTTTCCCGGCGAGAAATCAGCGCTAGATTTGTGTTTAGATCACAGCGTTATACAAGGGCGTTTTGAAAAACCAGCGACGTGGGGCTGTAGCCTCAAGTCTCAACTTTCGAATGGTTACTAACACTCCTATAAAAATTTACTCTCCAGCGAATGAGGTCAATTTTCTTTTGTCTCCTCCTAATTGAAAAGAACCACTAACAGAATAGAAAATTTTGATCCACCTCTGTCACTTTTGTTGCTTTTTTTGCAGTGAGCCGCCAGTTGAGAGCAGCCCGTCACGCTTTACCATAACGTAGCTTTAAACAGCTGAGATTCCTTATGTAGAAGTTGAACTAATCCCCTTTGACATCTGTCTACGCTTAGATGACCAGACAATCTATTCACTGATCCTAATCGAAAATCTAAATTAACGAAAAGTACAACTCCCAGGAAAAGGATCTATATAACAACTGCAAGTAAATTCGGTAGTTTATCCCGCATCATAATTGAAATGCTGAAAAGCACTCATCTACTGTAACAACCATGAGGAAAAAACTACCATAAAAAGAGTGTCGCTCTATACCCACTGTTCTTTTCTTGGTATTGGGATAGAAATTTCCTTGGAAAGCAGCGAATAGCGCTGTGGTTGATCTACATTATAATGCACACTTGGTCTATGGTTCGATCCTGTACCTCGCATTCGCCAAACCTTCCATTCCTCCACAGTCGCCTAATTGGAACCAAATTCGCCCGGAAGTGCAACAGCGCTGACTTGAAACCCCAGTAGGTCACGGAAAGTCATGATAAGGGTCAGATATGCATCCAGTCGCCTCTAATGAAACTTATGAGGACGGATGCATGAGGCATCTTTTAGATTGACCCGTTAAGGGCTTTGTTCTTCATAGTTTATATTTCTTCGATGTTTCGGAAATTAGAAAAAGGTATCTACTCAGAACTGCTCCATAAATTATTTTTCATACTATGGTGAAGAAATCACTGCAGTATCACGCATTTGCCTTTGTCTATGATATGACGCGATAAATTAATTTACTCCATTACGACAAGTACGTTGAATAGCCCATGCAAGGTTTGTCGGCTTATCGAAAGATTTGTTTCTATTAGATGATCGCTGAGTTATTCCATCATGCTAAAGTCGTAGACGCATGACAGGAAGCCTCTATCCGTCAAGGCTGACAAAGTTAATTATGAAGACCAGAGATCCCTTCATTTGAAGGTAAAAGAATGATCTTGGACCTACAAGTCGCAGCCAAAATCGGACAGAAATCACATCACCTCTCGATTACTGAAAGTTGAAGAAATGAGTAAAGCAAGTGCTGCGGAGTATGTCACAAATAAGAAATCGTGTTGATATTTAAGTGGATATCACGACAAAAAACAAACCAACGAAAAGTTTCTTTTTATTACTTGCAAAAATAGCCTAATTATTGGACGACCACTGTTGAAGTGGTGAGAAGGAAAATAAGGAGGAAGATTGCGCAGAAACACATCATGTTTCTAGATGTTTATATGGACAAATAGCGCAGATAACTGTTGTTGTTTATTTTGTAAAAGCTTTTTATATTAGGATACCTGAATTCCTGACTTATTTGAGCTTTGAATTGATCTCCCCATTGTGTAAGAATGATTTATTAAATTTTTTCAGGATGTTAAATGTTATGTTAAACATAATTAAATATTACCAATTACTTATTCATTTCATGTAGAACCAGATTTTTAAGTCATGGATGTTAACAAATTGAACAGTACCTGTAAAGAGATACAAGTCTTCTGTGACAAAATCTTCAAATGACATCACAAATGTCCTACGGTATTGCAATGGTATGCAGAAACAGTAGAGAAGATTACGAAAAATCAGTTTCTGACGACATAATGACGAGTTTCTGACGGCCATGAAAAGACTCCTCTTTTACAACTTCGTACCACATAATTTCTTATAATGAATGTAAATGTGAAAGAGAGATATGGGTGAGCTGACATTACGATACAGAAGGAGTGGAACAGACATTCGTTAGTTAAGTAACCAAACACTATCGAATAATAGAAAATGTAGTGTAACGATGAGAAATAAAAGCTAAGAAACATCAACAACAAATTCACCGGAAGCGGGAACAACGGATATGGAATGCAATCATTTCTTTCTCGGAATGCCGTCACGAGGTAAGGATAAATGGCCTCCAAAGACAGATGGTCTTGGATGAAGTGACAAAATCGAAACCAGAATAATCTGATAGGATTTTCTTGAAAATTTTAGGGGCCTAGTATGGCACCTCGAGTTCTAGACGTTCGTTTCGGCTTTCTCGCAAACCTCATCATTAGCACATGCCATTCGGCTGCTAGACCCTTGCTATTACAGGGTATCGTCGCCGTATAACTTACACTATGCGCTAAGTGAAAAGATCACTTAACGTGGCGTTCATCCTAAGTGAATGATTGTCGTACATCTAGCACTTGAGGCGCCATAACCAGATTTATGAAAGGTTCAAAAAAATTTTATCAGATTATAGCGGATTTTCAAGCGATGTCTAAAAATAGTCGACTGAAAATGTTGGAATAGAAACCCTGCCTATCAGATGCTTCAGAAGTCGTGTTCATCAATCACAGCAGTCGGCCAGGCAACAACCTGCGCAGCAGGCCAGAAGTGCGATGAGGCAACATTTGCCACCGTCCCCGGAATTTCTTCGCGGATGTTCAACTCTGGAATGAAAACCCTCATTATAATAAATTGATAATAATGATTTTTATGCAGATTTTTATGAGCGATATAACTCTACGTTTAATAATCGCATATCTAAATTTTTACATAATCCGCTTCTACATCTATTGAACGACGCGACTTTTTCTGCGTTGGATTCGTTTCCTCGCCTCCTTAAGATAAGTGAGCTAGAGTGCTCTCACTTGGATTAGAGTAAATGAGCTGTTCTGACAGGCTTGGTATCAATTTCTCAATACCGAGGCTTGGATGAGTTCAGTGGGTGGTTGAACTAACACCATGCTCATAAAAAACGACATCGCTACTACAGCGCTATTCACTGCCCTAATAATCACATCCAACTTTTTCCAAAATGTTCTAGAAAGCAAGTATTAATTTGTAACCTTCAGAAACTCTCCGTCAACTGGTAGAAATCTGCTGACAAAGGAGTTCAGAATTACGGAAACAAAGACCGATTACATGGTTTCGAGCTTTGGACACGTTTTTTGCGATTTTGTTGTAAATTACGTCGCAGCAACTCGAAAATAGATTCAGATCGAAATCAGCAGCTGAATCTCATTGGGAATTGTACCAATCCATGAATGGGACTAGTCAACTAAACGAAACTAGGTGCAATCAAAACTTTTCAGCTTTACTAGGCCTTGACATGAGTTGAAAAGCTTGATTTTCATTTCCAAAAATAAATTCTGGTGAACAAAAGACCTACACAATATGCTGTTGTTGAGGATAGGGCTGATATCCGGGTTGAGGTGGATAACCCTGACCAGGATATCCTTGATTCGGATACGGTTGGGATGCGTAGTTCGTTTGACCGGCTGGATAGGTGAAACTTGGCTGTTGAATGTAAGGTGGCTGACCATATTGTGGAGGATTTGGATAAGACTAAAATTTCAAAATTTCTCTAGAAGTAAGACGGAATTTTTTTCTTAGAAACTATGTGTTCGTAACAAGCATATATCTGTATTGAAAATACAGAAATTCTACATCATGAAGGATATATATATGTATATATATATATATATATATATATATACAATGTATATACATTGCATGTAAAACATCAGAAAATAAAAAATGTTTCAAAACATCAAAGGCAGATGAAAAAATCTTCCATTTTTCAATAATTCTTCAAAGGTTTTAATCTCACTATTTTTCTTCCACATGAAAATTCTCTTAAGCTACTCTTTTCTCTATTTTGATAAAACTTTTAACAACAGAAAAAGGATGTTTGGTTAAACAGTTCGTTTTCCTTGCACAACTCAAGTTAATCAGGGTTAGGTGAAAGTTAATACCTCATAAGGTTGAGCTCCTTGATTGGGATATGGCGGTGCCGACATTTCCTTTGTCAACGCTTTCACTTGTGAGCGTGATTCGTTTTCTTGCTAGGCAACCAAAGTCAAGCCGCCACTAAACACGTAGAGATAGTCATCAAGTAATTTCAAAAAGTCTCAATAAGGAACGAGATGGAAGCATTTCAACAGCAATAAAGAGATGGAATCAAGTGATAATATATGGCGAGGAGAAATATATAATAGTCGTTACAGAGCAAAAGTAGTTGAGCTGTTGGCATCACAGTTATTCGTGCGGTGTCGTTTCGGTTAACGTCGAGTCACGAGATGGAAAATTTTTCTGTCAATGGTGTACGATAAGAGCCTCGGAATCGACAAATCGACAGCTTAGGTCTTTTATAGATGAGTCAGTTACTTGTGACGTGATATGACGAAAGACTCCAGTCTATGTTACAGAGTGTGAGTGTGGGACGAACCATTGATTATAAGCTTATGAGTGCTGAATCATAGCAGTGCTCATGCGTCACAGCTCATCGCACTGAGTCATTCATTGCACATTATAAATAGTTCTTAGTATCTCTTCCGTGGATCTCTTTCTTGTGACCGAACTATAGCTAGCTTCCTAGTACTTGCAGTAGCTTACCGACTCTTTGAGCCAGTGCTGTCATCCTCCCAGGAAAGTCTAATATCATTTTGTTCACCTCAGAGGGATGGAAGACTTTGTGAGTTTAAATAGATTGAAAACAATTTTACATTCAAGTGGTGGGATCGAGCAAGTCACTAACGTGCTTTAAGAGCACCTCTAATCACTGCGATATATGCACCACTTGAATGCTAATATCGGTATCAAGTGAAATTTGTTTCACAATAGCTTTACAAGAAGACTTTGGTTATATAACCACATAATTATCGCCAATTACAGTTGATAGCAAAGAGCCACGGAAACACCTCCTTTCGTAAATATCGCTTGCTTCAAATAAAATCAACCTCCGTTCCGTTCAAAAGCGCACGTCGACTAATCGGACACTACTTCTTGTCGGTTATTGCTTGATGTTATAAGAACGATATAATTGCGGAAGGGGAAAGTGGAGCAGGCAATGCCCATTAACTTCCGCCAATATGCTTCTCTATTAGAACGTGTGATATTTTGAACCCCCAGTGGATCTTTCTTCATTCAAGATTTTTCACGATGTAAAAGAGGTCTCTCGATAGACGAATTTTGATTGTGAGTTGATTGCATAGCTCATGATACATCACCGTCTACGGACAAATTGTTCTGTTTGCTCAGAACTTCCATAATCGCTCCTGTCTCAGCTTTCGCCTTTATCACTCCTGACAAAGTCGTAGTTGATCTTCTGAGTCTGGATCATTGAATTCTCAGTTATACCCTGCACTGTTCACATACATTACATATATTGACTAACATCTTAATTTTTCTGATTATGGCGAAGAAATTCGTCGAAAAAAAGAAGAACCGCGAAATCTAGTAAAGAGAACCTAATGAAATAAACAGGTTATGGAATATTCGAGAGATTCTGGCCACCGAGATTAAGAAACTGATTATTTGCCCATATGTCACTCAATGAAAAACAAAAAATGAGTCATGCAAAAGGAATCTCCATAGCAACAGTTGGGAGATCGAAAAAAAGAAGGAAGGAGGAAAAAACTCTAAACGATAGAATCGTTTGCTTATGAAAAAATTTCTGATGCATTAGCTCGAATCGGCGAAAATTCATTGCCGTAAGAAAAATTAAGATTGATATGGGCATATAACATATCACAAAAGAATTTATGGCTTGTGCTGATAAGAAAATGTCAGGTGGGCAAAAAACTTAGCAATACTGCAAATAGTCAATGAGAACAACTATGAGAAGAGGTGATATATTATATTATTCTTCGTTCTTACAATAATATCAATAATTCTTATAATCTTGGTTTGGTGATTCTTTCTGATCAAGTAATGGAGATTGTTTGGCTGAATGGATTCAAAACAACGTGAACTTTCCGGGTCTTGAGGAAGGCGAAACAGTCGAAACGTCAGCTGTATCAATAAATTCAATTATAAAAACCTCGCGTTTGGCCTAAATAGAAAAATAAGGAAATACGAGAAGAGAAACGAATGAATAACAGTGATTATAGTAATAGCAACAATAATGACAGCAATCGTAGTATAGATAATACAAGTATCCTTATTGCTAAGAGAATTAATAATTATGAGCAACTGCTATACAGAATTCTATATTATGAACAATGCAAAACACTAGTACTACTTCATAGATTGTTATTTTGCGAGTTTATGGTGAAAATTTCCATTATTGTATTATATTTATTATAAACTCATTTTTTTACAAACTTACTACAGCATGCCATTTCGAAAAATACAATTATTTAGATAAAAAAAAGAATTTTACATACGATTGAACTAATTTTTCACAAAAATTTAAAGCTAAGGGAACGTTACCTAGAGGTGATGTAGTAGCTCTAAATTTTTCAGCCCATACGACGCACCCTCAACGGATAGTTTCCATTCTGCTTCACTAGGCTCTGTAGATTTAAGCCATTTTTGGTTAAAATTTCTTAAAAATAAAGCATATATAAGAGTATGAAGTAAAATAGTGAACCGCAGTTTTTTTTTACATGAGAGAGAAGAAAAAATTCCTTTGCGGGTAACCTGCCCTAGTTGGATCGCACTGAACCTTTATGTAACAATAACTATGGCCCAATCAAAAAGATGTTAGTTGCTGTTAGTTGCGGGCGACCGAGAGAAAGAGAAATTTTCCTTAGAAAAAAGGATGAATGGGTTAAAGAAGGGCTGTTACTCACAAAAAACTAGATTTCTCACTTGACGGCACGTGTAAATAGTACATCTGAGCCTTCTCTATATTTAGGGATGGGGCTCCCTAGAATGGCTAAGGTAAAGGGTGCTGCCCAAGTGAGAGGCTGTCAACGCCGAAACACCTGCTCTCAAAATTGCCCATAGCAGACCACATGAATGGCTCAAAAAATAATTATCAGATAAATTGTATTCTGAGAGTGGTCTTAAAAGAACTTTCGAAACGAATATTGAGAATAACTTCATAATCGAAAGAAAGCAAGATAAAAGTCTCATATACTGTTCAACACAATGAAACAAAAATAATCTGCACAATTCGTCTATTAGTTCTTATCAATCTCATCTTTTTTTCTACATGGGCTGACATATCACACTATGAGGAACACTTCTTATTCAATCGATTCGCCTCAGACATGTGTCTGACTCGGTTGCTTGAGGACAATAGGCCATCTTCATGGATGGCGTTGAAGGATGATCGAGTCATCCGTTCCCAAGTTTAAAACTGATGTGTTTGGGTGATCTTTATCACATACAGGCGACATTTCTTGTAAATTTCTGCAGAAAATGAGTAAGCTAAAATGAGCTAAATAAGCTCCCAGTTAAGCCTGATATTTAATTCTCAACCCCGGAAGGATGGGAAAATCGAGTAAACGTTTTGAGCTCAAATTGGTGTCTTGGAATACTGCCCTTTTTGTAATTCCAGCTATTGGTGCTTACGTACAATCCACTAGGTTGACTAAGACCCCAGAAGTCCCTTGAAATATTTTGATTTGATTAACTCAATAAATTTATACAAGTGCAATAAAATAAAAATTTTTCTTGCACACACACCACATTATTGGGTATGCCATAACATCATACCACTGCAAGTGGCAGTCAAATAAAAAGAATTCTGACAAAATTAAAATTCTATGAAAAAATTGAGTTTCCGAGTACAAAAGAATGTAAGAAGTAAGATATTCTGCAATTGAGCAATTCGCTTGATTAAGCAGCAACACTTCTATCGTTGGGCCGAGCGGTGATAACAGTAAGCACCAAAAATTTGATTATAAACTCGTCAAAATAATCGATGCTGATAAATTATCATTGGGTAGTAAACGATGAATTGTTTCATTAAACTGTAGAGGAAAAGTTAACAACTGAATATTGCCATACTGGAAGACAAACAAAAAGAAGGATTGAAGAAAAGAGGAATACTGTAGATTTAATATGCTCAGGTTTTTTCAAGATTTTGAGCTATCCAAGAAATGATAAGCAATCTAATTCTAACTATCATTCACTCAGTCATTGAAGGAATAGCCACAATTTCGAGGTTTTTTTTTACTCGGTCGATCAATTCCGCGTGATTTGAAGGGGTGAATTTGCGTCGGCTAAGTGAGGCATGGACTGTGGACACAGTGGCTCTCTCGTCTTCCTCTCCTATGAAACGGGAGTTTGTGGAACTCGTACCGGCTAGGTGTTAGGCACGGGCTGCGTAAACAATGACTCTTCTCCCTCTCGTTCAGCCTCTTGTGTCGTCTGATGTATGAGGAGAGATGTTGATTTAAGCGAAGAGCTACGGAGAGAAATGAGTTAGCCTTCATTGCGAAAATACCCTCTCAGAAAAAAAAAAGAACAGAGGAGAGAGAGAGAGAGAGAGAGAGAGATACCGAAGCGCCCACGAAATGCAGTTTCGTTGGAAAATCATGTCAATAGACGTATAGCCTAGTGCAATGAAGTGACTAGAAGTACCCATCATTACACGCAGAATCACTGCTTCGATCCGAGCCATGACCTGATCTGGCCTTTCATCTCTTTGGCCACAGATTAGTACGAGACTCAATTGTGAGGATAAAATCTGATTCAAAACACCGGTAGCCTCTATAATTCATTACCAATCCATGAAACGAACCGATATCCGCTGAAATCCTACGGTTCGAGTCGAATCCATAACGCATGAGGGAGATGATCAACGATGAACACTTTACGCTCCTTTTTGTTTACAAAACGACGAGTAGCAAACAAAAAAATGTGTTCTGCTAAATAGCATAACATCTGTCTTGCAAATAAGGGCCTAGCCGACTGCGGTTACTTCAATCGAGCAAAGCTCCATCGAGGAAGAGTCTACTCCAACAACAACGAAGACGAAAACCCTCAACGAGGACGAACGATTGTGATAATCGACTCCAAGTATCGCCTCTGAAAAAGACAAGGACGTCGAAACGTTAGCCGATTAGAAAAGTTTATCAATTTTGTAGCATTAGCCTGTAATAATCAAATAGTGAGGTTTCGACTATGAGACTGGCACCATAAGAGTGACTTTTCTATGTGAATCAAAGAAAATGTACTGAATTAGCTATGTTCTCATCATTTGTATCAGGGCATTTCTTTGGAACAGCAAGATAAGTGATTCCTTTGAATATTCATACCCATTGAGCAATCGCTGATTCTTGATTTACAGATATTGAACTTCTACCAATTTGTTTTCAATAATCAATCGAAATCCATTTTATTTGACCGCTTCTTGCGGTGGTATGATCTTAAAATTTACCCAATAATGTAGAGTGCTGTGCAAAAACATTTACGTCAGCCGGGATTCGAACCCACATCTCACTCTTTCCGGGAGCGGCCAAACAGTAAAGATCAACTGTCGAGGTGGTGCGATGACGATGTCGACGATGGTGATGACGGTGTTCAACCCTGAAAATTACTGATCTAAAGAAAAGCCGATTGAGTGGTTTTGGATATAAACTTGTTTATTTTTAATCTTGCTCGTTTAAATGTCAGCTTTTTCTCACACTCTTGCTGGGAGTAGGGAGTGCAGTGTGAGTATCCTACTCATTAAGTGAGCAGAAAACCGATGAAAGATTAGTTCAACGCCCCCTAGGTCTATAAAACTTCTCATTACTGTCGGGTAGAAAAATTGTACTTCTACGTTTTCGCCACCCTATTTGACCCTTCTAATAAAAGCGTATTTTCTGCTTTTATTGCAAGAGTAAGCAGTCTTTCAATAGCTGAAATCAAGTGAATTTGTATGGTATATCAATTTCCTCAAATGGCTTTTTTAGCGCTGTAACAGTCGGAATAAATTTTGTTTCACATTCAAAGATTTTTCACCGGATAAGAAATTTTCTATAAGCAATCGATAATCGTTCGTTAGCGCAAATCTCAGCGATTTCAATGGTTAGCTTGTTTTTGGAACGGACTCAATAGTGCGCAGTCAAAAGAAGATTGACTGATATCGTTGATTTATAATACCGTTCCTTTCGAGTGTTTCTTAGAACCGCACTCGAGTTTCAATATGCTCTATAATAATTTTTTGAGCCACGCATGTGGTTTGTTAGAGGGCAGCTTATAGAGCACTTGAAACGGAAGGTATAGTATATTTACGATATCATCCAAGAGCAGCCGAGTGTACAACACTGCCCATCCAGTGATATTTTCATTTTATGGAACGTGTAAATGGTCGTTGTCGCCTACTCTTAGTATGAGGTCGGGTTCCCACGAGAGTATTGGCAAAAGACGAAGAGTACCGCCCGACTGATACGACTGCAAAGGTCGAAACAAGTGTTTCGAGTTCTATAAAATGCCCTATAACAGACCATATGCGTTTCGTGAGTTTCGCACTGCAAAGAGTGAAATTTCGCAACACTGGCCTCAGGTCCCGCGCTTTTTGCAATACATTGATTATGTGCTAAGCGTAATCTTCGTTTGTTTTTTACAACCCTCTAGGAAGCTCAATCTAAATTCAATTACATTTGGAAATCGCTGAGATTTGAGCTATCGAATGCTTATTGAAGGTCTATCGAAAAGCTTTGTTCAGCGAGAAATGCTTGAGTGTGAGAGATATTATTTTTACTGTTGGAGCGCATCAGAGATGTTACTCTGATAATTAAATATACCCGAAATTGGAACTCTGGAAAAGATTAAACAAGCGCGTTTCTCCCAAGAGATCAAAACAACATGCGGACGACGAAAGTATTTCAATTTCGCAAATCTAATCTTCTTTCGACTGTTACAGCGCTATAAAGAGTCCTTTTCAAAAACCAAGGTACACCGCTCAAATTGCTAAGATTTGCCTTTCTGATAATTATCGATTGCTTATAAAAAGAACTTCATCCCGCAAGAAATGCTTGAATGTGGAACAAAATTGTATTCCCACTGTTATACCGCAAAAACGGCCATTTAGGAAATAAAATTCACCGTTCAAATTCACTTGATTTGTTCATAGAATTACAGCCGAAATGTTGTATAAAAGGAAAAAGATACGTCTTTACCACAGAAATCAAGCAAGGTGAACATAATGGAAAAGTACCGAAAATTCTGAACTAAACTTGTTTGGGACAGGATCATCAATCTACTCACTCAGGAATGCGGCGAATCGACGCCGATTCAGTGAAAATGCCTGTAAGGTGGAAAAGGGATCTATTCTCTGACCAGGTATGGATTGAACCGAAAGGCACCGTGCTATTGATGAGGCCGCAGAAATACTTTAGCACCAAAAGTGCCATAACAGCATCAATTTATCAGCCATAAGCAATCGACAGTTGATCGCTGCGATGTCAGATGATCTCATCGCTTGACATGCAGTGGTTTGTTATCACTGCAGGATAAGAAACTCTTTCATCTTAAAGGGCAATGCAACTGATTCAGCGTCAAATTCTTTGTATGTAGGGGATACACTTCCCTGCAAGAAATTGGCTGATTCGAAGGCAGCGTACTGCTGATGAGGCCAGAAGGAAGAAACCTACTTCTGGCATATAGGCGCCATAAACAGCCCTATTAAAGCCCGAAATTCGCCGTTATAAATAAATTCCGAAAACTCACATAAACTAAACACAGAAATATTCTGAACACTATAATTGATGAGGAGCGCATGTGGTGCAGTGGCAAGCGGTGTCCGTGTCGCAGACAAGGTCGGTGGTTCGATCTCGCGCTCATGGCTAACCAAGCTATCCATTCTTTTGGAATCGATAAATTGGTACCGACTGGCCGCAGACTTGTCTAGAAGAATAAGTGGCAATGATTCGATACAGCGCTAGGCCACCGCGAGTCATTCCAAAGGTCAGACACGCATTCAATCACCTCAAACGAAGTCAAAAATGGAAGACAAATGCATGGCGCATCTCTCAGGGATTGAATGGCCAAGAGAGCTTCGTACTTTTATCCTTCTTCTATGGATGAGGGATACCAAGGAACGATCTGAATGAAAAAATTGTTGTTATCTTCACGATAGATATAAAGAATCGTGTGCTGTATTACCAGAGAAACTGCGCAGGTTTAGTTTTTTCATTCCTTGGAGTCTCAAGGTTAGTTTAGCGGACTTCCTCAGGTCGCCACCACATTAGGCCAGTCGCCGGCCAATGTGGATCAGAGGGAAATTACCACCTTGCGAACAGTAGCTACCGAGACGGCGGTCATTCCTGGTATGGTTTATTTTTACCTAAGCTTTACGGGTCAGACCGTTAGACTTCTTCTCAGCTTGGATGGCCGTGCTGGGGAGGGGGATCTCAAATTCATTAACTAGATTACTTCAAAATATGCTTCACATTTTTTCGAGAGTCAGCGTCGTCAGAGTCAATGGTTGCAACCAGACGAAGAAGAAACTCCAATTCCATGTCCAAATCGATTTGCGCCAAAAGCGATGTTCATTATCTTTAGAGACCGGACTGCGCCAATTCACTGGGATATGCTGCCAGCCGGAGACACGATCAACACCAGAAAAACCTATGATTTACTAAGATTTTTTAAGCTGATTCATAGCACCCACCAATTTGGGTAGAAGAAATATTGTAAAAATCGATTAGTCTTCAAGCAGTGTATTGAGTGTCAACTGGTAATTGATCTAGAATTGCCATTAGGTTCTACAAAAAACAAAAAAAACTTCACGGAGCTATTCAAAAACGCGTTAATCCAATACATAACGCACAAGTGCCTGAACACATTGACACCGGTACATAAAAAAGGCACTTATGTGGAATACATGCATTCACTGCAGTGGAATTAGTCGCGTTAGAAGAGAAATGAGGACGGCTACATACGTGCCAATGATTTTCGCCTCTCATTTCTTAGTGTTTCGGTGCAGTTGATAACATTACTTTGAAAAATTTGGAAAAATTACTAAATTTTACACATAAACGTAACCATGGTTATCGACTTAAATGCAGTGCTGAAACATCAATTGTCGCTCACCAAATACCAGATGGATTCTTGAATCTTACTGACCAGCAGCACGTGAGATAGATCTTGATCACCGAGGTAGGAAAGAGGATTTGCGAAGGATATTTAATAAAAAAATTGGCACTTTGAAACATTCGTGGATTGGATGGATCACTGAGACGAGTTAGTTATGGTAACTGTTAAACAGTGTTTTATCCTCAATAAGACTGGACCTTTTAGATATGTGCAAACGCTATTATATCTACGTTTGTTAGCTTTTTCTTGATGCTGTTATCTTTCACTCGGTTATCAATTCCAGTCATGAAGAAGACGTTGTTCACACACAGGAGCAATTCTTCTCATCCATTTATGCGCAGCGAATTCACCGGATGCCCTAAATCCATTGCGTGCACAAAGCAGTGATTGCTGGTGCCCCGCCATACACCTTATGCACTTCACAATCATTCTTCACAAGGTCAAAGTTTATTTGCGAATAGATTAGGTTGAATGCTATAGTTACTTTACGGGAAAAGTTCGATGATCTTTTGAGTTCATCGCATAGCATGACTTTGAGAAAACATACGGATATCGCTGACAATGATCAAGCGAGTAACAATAGTGCAAATAATGCACAATGAAATTCAAGGGTCACGGTACAAGGAGACATAACTCTCCCTGATAATGCGCGCTCGCTATTAGAATTGAGCCCAAGTTCTGAACCTCTCAACCCATTTCTAAGGTATCCTTGCGTAGGCTGCATGTAACTTACATGAACTCCAAGATAAACCCCGTAAAAAAACCAGAGATGAAGAGACGAATAGGAATCAACAGCAAGTAGAGAATGTACCAATACCATCATTTTCTTAGCCGCTCTACAGATAACAAGATCCCAACGAGGAGGTTGAAAAGAAATTGCGGAAATTTGCGGACGAAATATTCAGAACCCTTACTCACTACCGCACGAAAAGATTCTAATCGAAACTCACCGAAGTACAAAAGCATGGCATGAAAGAGTTTGAGAGCTGATGAGGGAAGAAAAGATAATGTTATCAGTTAGTGATAAGGGTGAAGAATTTGTAATCCCTCGACGGTTAGATATCGAAGTAACGACTGAGCATATCGAAGATGCTTCGCTTTAGCGACCATCTTCTGTAAAGAAAATCGAAAGGCAAAACGCCAGATTAAACAATGAGTGGGTCCATGCGGCAAAAGCAACAAGTTCAAGACTATTTATCATTTCTCAATTGAAAATCCAGTCACCAACATGTTCCGTTCAATACTTGCTTATAAAACACATAAGTTTGTATCCACTAATGATCTAACGTCTAACGATCCATCTATATTCAAATTTAGATCCATCATCAGTTGTGCAGGCGGACCGTCGGATAGGATAGCATGGTTCTCAACTTTAATAATATCCCAGTTGCCAGGACACATTCCAGCCCATCTGACGAACACTCAGATGTTCCTGGATCGTCTAGGTAACACGAATCCGACCAACGCGTACGTAATGGAATCATTCGACGTCACTGCTCTCTATACCAACGTGTCGAATGACTTTGCATTGCAAGCCATACACGGAAATCTTACACAACACCAAGGGGATGGAAACATGCATGGCCTGTCGATTCAGCAGTTCATGGTTCTATTAAGAGAGTGCCTGAACTGCTCGATCTTTAGATGGTCTGGGAAATATTTTGCTCAAATGAGAGGGTTGGCAATGGGGCAGCGACTGGCACCTAGCCTGGCTTTTGCTTTTATGTTGATAGTGGAAGCACCAGTGATGGATCTCCGGCCATTACTCTAGTGTAGGTATATAGATGATTGTTTGGTTATCTGTTCCACTTAAGAGGAGCTAGATAATTGTTTTAGGCTGCTGTTATAACAGTCAGAGTATATATGATCTACCCGTGAGATACGAAAAAGCAGTTGGCTTCCTTTTTTGAACGTGCAAATAAACTTAACTGAGACCACCTACACAACAGAGGGGTGCCAAAAGCTAAGTAATGAGAATATCCCGATTCACTATTTCTCCTCACATCTCTCACATACGAAAAGGCGCTACCAAAAAACAAGTTTCGAACAGCCGCCATATGTATACAGAGCAGGGGCAGAGAGTAGAATCCGTGAAACTGGTTTGCGAATTAGCTACTTCTAATGGATACGAATTTGTAACCCCTCGGCTTAGGTTTAGAGGAAACAGCACGCCTTTGAACGAAAATTCGATGGAAGGAAAAATTCCGGATATCCTCCCGTTCTTTTCAAATGAGATAAGCACAGCTATAAAACACTGTCTGAAGCGAGCAGGGTTAGAGTAATCGGTACCTATCATTGAAATACCACCAAATACTCTGAGGCGTCAATTAGTTCGAAACCGCTTATTTCATAGTCTCTGTATATTAAAGGATTGTAAAATATGTCCTAACGGAAGAGACGGTGATTGCATGAGCGTAGGTATAGCCTACACAATCTCTTGCAAAGCGTGCAACGATAAATATATTGGCGAAACGGCTAGGCCGCTCTATGATCTCATAGAAGAACACCTAGCTGACAAGCGTCACAATAGACGAAATACACCGCTAGGTGCACATAGTGCACAAAAACACCACGGAGTAGATTTTGATATGAAGTCGTCACCCTTGCGCAGGAACACAAAATATCAGCGCGAAGGATTTTGCAAGCGTTTTGGATAAACTCTACCAGTCCACCTCAAAACCGCAGAGAGTAATGCTTCGTATTCACACGTGATATGAGTCAATATACAAGACTGTTGTTTTGAAGGGTACGGTGCATTGTGAGCCCATGTGATCGTCTTTCGGTGATCTCCACTTGAATCACCTAATGGAACACCTACGAAGAGCGGTGAGTATGTTTAAAGTTGATTTTGTGCATTGTGCAGTGATTTTCGTACCAATACGATTGAAATATAGATGTGGTGATTTTTTTAAAGTAGTAATAGAGGAGTTTGACTGATCTTATTGTGGAGAATATGATCTTTCCAGGCTACGAAGAAGGCGGACAACCGAAACGTCAGCTTTTGAATAAAGATTAACGTAACACCTCGTGTTTTGCCTGAAGAAGAGAATTAGGATTTTTCACGGTTTTTTTTTTCGCTGTGCGGATCCCAATACTTCCAGCATTCAATTTTTGGTCGCCTTCTTGAAGTCGTATAATACTGGATGAACGCGTCTCCATGCAAACTCAAGCATCGCTTGGCTGTGGTGTTCCGTGGGGCACTTGTTGTTGATTGGCGGGGATTTGATGGGAGAGGGTGAGATTGGGCCCCACACGCGCAGCGATGAACATTACTACCACTCGGCCACTGCTCTGCAATACACACATAGCCCGTACCCCTCCAGTAATTAATTCAATGCAACTTAATTGTATGATAAGGATATGACTTGTTTTGACCAATATGTCTAGTGCTATATAGGCGCCTCTTTCGTCCTATTGAGACTCATCAGTAGCACCCTCCCTCGGTTCCATCGATCCCTTGAGACTAAATAACCCTCTAAAGGAATCGGCGCTGAGTAAAAAATAGTTACCCGAAGCCGGATGGTGGTATCACCTGACGTTGTGGTGACCGGCAGTCAAGCTTGAGATATTTATAATGAATTATACCTCTGCTATCGACCACTCATTTACAGACCCGCTCAAAACGAAATAATCTGATAATGATATGACTTAATTACATCATAAATGATGTGACTCACTACTGGTTGTGGCACTATTCTTCCCGGTTTGTTGTATATTAATTCTTCCTAAAGAAGCTATCTAAAGGTGGGATGGAGCTTCACCTACTAATTGTTCTTTCAAATGTGAATCATTATAGGACATTGTTCACATCTTGTAGATTTTAGATCTTGCTAGATTAGAGCTGATTAACTGTAGCGTTATGGTTGAGGCTGCCCTGCCATACAGGGGTCGTCAGTTCAATGCTGCACCCAAGCAAATCAAGTCGTCCATAAATCTCCGGTGTGATAGATGTGATTTGTACAGAAATCAATCATGAGAGTTCGAGGACACTCATAGGAGACCATTCGTTCCCATAGGCGTTTATATATATATATATATATAATATATATGTATATATGATTTCAATATAGATATATACCCATATATATGCATATATATGCACATATATATACACTTATGTGTGTATGTACATATATACGGATATATATATATATGACTCTGGTATGCTCTATATATGTATATATATGCATATATCTGTATATATGTGTATATATGTATATATGTGATTTTTTTCCGTTATCCGGGAACAAACGAAGTGACCCCCTTCGCTGGACGAGAACTTTGCATAAGAATTTTAGTAATCATTTGACGGCTTGAGTCTCGAAGGGCAGCTGCACGTGCTCGTTCTCTCAAATCAGTGTTTTATAGTGCTGTAGCATTCGAAATAAAATTATGCTTCACACTCACCGCGCGCTTCTAATTTTATCACACTTATAATTCGCTGAAAGCACGACATGTGAGCACGTGGAGGAAATCTTGTAGTATCAGAGTCATACTTTTCACCTAAGGTTTTTCATAGGGAGAGAAGTTCTAACTTCAATGACAAAGTTCGTACTCCACATGTGAATCTCGTCTGCATGATCTGTCGATCGCGTGTCATTGATCCACGCCCAATACACATCCAGCCACAAACGAATGTGTGGCGTATGTGAAAGTCAATCTTCTTTTCGATGATACACTGCAGCACAACACTCTTTTCGAAAAATTAGCATAGCTGTATAATAATCGAAACTTACGCTATCAAATGGTTATTTATGATTTGATGGAAAAGCTTTGTCAAGCAGGAAATTCGCAAGTGTGGAAAGCAAAAATTCTATTTTTGCTACAACGCTGTAAGAACCCCTGCTAGGAATCAAACATAATCTCGAACTTTTCGAGATTTAAGCTGTTGAAGGATCAATAAAGATCTAAGAAAAGAGCTTTGTCCACCGAAATGTAAGCGTGATAATAAAAACAAAAACGTGGTGCGTATCAAACATAATTTTATTTTCAATAGTATAGCGCTATAAAAGTAGTTTTCTGAAAACGTGCACGTACAACAGTCTACGAGATTTAAGCTTTGAAATGAATACTGATGACCCTTATAAGAAGTTCTCGTACTTAAGGGCTTTAGGAAGTCAAACGAACGAGCACATGTATATGAAAACATCCCACTCCCCACTGTATTGCAGTACTTTTTGATAGCGCCTTAATTGGTTAATACACAAGTATGATATACATTTCCCTATTGGATGGTAATAATATAGATTTAGAAAATGAACGAATATGAACAAATAACACCATGAATATGGAGCGATACCTCCTCCACCAGATGGAAAGACTCCGCAGGAAACGCCAGAACTATCAGATTATCTTGTCAAAAGTCTTTTCT
The DNA here is from genome assembly GCA_019055375.1 of Parelaphostrongylus tenuis. Taxonomy (NCBI): domain Eukaryota; kingdom Metazoa; phylum Nematoda; class Chromadorea; order Rhabditida; family Metastrongylidae; genus Parelaphostrongylus; species Parelaphostrongylus tenuis. The sequence goes on along the minus strand of JAHQIW010000948.1, from coordinate 34,894 downwards.
ACTATATTTCTCAGTGAACGGTCATCGTAATCGTGGCTTTTTCCAGATTAAGTTGGAGATTACGAAGCATTGGGAGCTCCCGATGAGGAGCCTGCACGAGCTGAGCAGTCAAAGCCAGGACAAAGAATAAGCAAAAGGTGTGAAGAAAAGGTCGTTTTAAGTTTAGCCCAAGAAATGCACAAGTTTTAGCAAGTTTCTGTCAGTTACTATGGTAAAATGACCAACTTTTTTGTCTATATCATTTTAGAGCTTACCGTTTTTTTGTGATTAATAGAAGCTATGCTGTTGAATATTTTTTCTAATGACCTCTTTATTTGAAGAAGTTATGCAAATGCTCAAAAAAGGAGAAATTGACAGGAAAAACAATAGTAAACCGGAGAAGAAGAAGATTACGGCAAAGAAAAGTACCAGAAGAAAAAAGGAAGAAGCCACCGGCCCAGGCTCTACGGAAACTGATGTTGCACAAAGAAGGGTAAGCACAGTAACTACTAGATCTTCTCATAAGCTTTGGCGCTAGAGCAATAATCATTAAGTTCATTAACCAGAAGTCATTAAATAACAACACTATTCAAAGTACAACCCTTCAGCCTGAACACATTTCTGCCATCTCTTAGACAACAATTAATACCGCGTTCATAGAACTCGTCATTCTGGATTCAAAGAAGGTTGTTAATCCTCGACGCAGATGACTGATGTGTCAAGACTTGTCCTCGCTCAGGAAGTGCTCCAACGACTGGAAGAGGTGGGAGTCAGGCGATGACAAGTCAAGTTTGTATAGCTGATGATCGAGCAACTTCCAGCACAGTTCGGTCAACTTGCCAACTTGACGACATTCACCTTGCGTTATTTTGACGCAGGATGAGATTGCGGCAACGTCGACGTGACAGGGCCCTATAGCAGCGGTCCACATGCTCACAGTAGCGTTTGGCGTGAATCGTCTCTTCTGTTGGCACCAAGTTCTACTAAATCGGAATCGTGCGATTAAAAAAGATGATGAACATATCCATCGTTGTTTTGGTGACAGCCACTCATACAGAGAACGTTAACTCTACAAAAAAATCCACTTTCGTCGACGGTGATGACCTTGGCCACTTTGCAGTACATACGTGGACGCTGGTTTGATCTCGTATCCTCAGCCCATCAGGCCTTCCATCTCTCTAGAGTCAGCAATTTGTCAGCTGACTTGTCTGGCAAAATGCTAACTTGACTTGACATAATGGTCGGCCAGTGCTAGTCAGTGTACAAATCAGATGTGAATTCAGTCCCTTCTATCGATGCTCAGTGGAGTCAAACGCACTATGTTTCCCGTAGAGATTGATAATTTCGACAGCTTCACCCCTCATCCTTTGATTCAAGTTACATAATGGAAAGGACCAACTCATTTCATTGTATTGGTCAAGCTATCAAGTGAAGGGGAAGCTCAAAATTTTGTGGGTGGGATAGCGTAAATATCAGTGATGCGGTGTGTCATGAAGTAAGGTGACAAGCAAGACTTTGACTCGACCTCTTCTTCTAATACTGTTTTAGAATCAATGAACGAGCTAAATATTATAGGCGCTAACCTGGCCGTCTCCACGAATGCAAGAGGAAGCGTCTTGGTCAGCGATCAAGGGCATTCATAATGAAAATGTAATGAAAGATATGATATATTAAATATACTAGCCACGAGCATTCGATTGTACAACACTCTGTGTTTGGTGAGTTCTTCACTGGACATAGAGTGTAAAACGTACGTCGTCGCTAACTCTTATTGCGGCGAGTGGAGCACCCACAGAGATTAGCAAAAGATGAGAAAGGGCAACTGCCCGACTGACGAGATCGCAAGATCGAAACACGTGTATCGGGCTCTATAAGTCAGCCCTCATTGACAGACCACTGACATGCGTGGCTCAAATAATGATTATCAGGGAAAATGTAATCCTCAACGGACAGCCGAAACAACACTTGAAATATTCGGAGAGTTTCTGAAAGACTGATGCAAGGAAACGAATTGAATTCAAGATGCACTAGGATCCACACAGTAAAACATGAGGATGGTTCACGTGATATGAAATAAAAAAAATGTACATAAACTAAATATATTTCCAGTCGCTATAGGCAAAGTATTTGAGAGAGAGAACTTTTGTGGCGATCAAATTTGGTGCAGAGTATAAGTATGCTCTTTTTCAACCATGAATTTTTCATACATTGTTTTTTGTACACATATTTTAAAAATATCCCTTCCAGGGATTTTGTACGATCAACTGTATATGTGTCACCCTTATAGCGATTGTACTCACGGCGGTCATATTCAGTGCCGCATTAGTCACTTTGCATCTGACCACAGCCATAAACTGGATACCGCAAATCAAAGAATTTTACAACAAAACCATCGGATAAGCCATTGCACAAAAGCCATCGCAATTTATTGTTATCAGCAGCGATTGAGTGTTAATAACAAATTCGAGTGCAATATTCTCTTTTCTTGCCGAGTAGTTGTACTGAAAAAAGTGAAAAAAATATTTTCAATTGGGAAAATAAAGGCTGTCATTGTAGCATTGGCTTGTACATCATCATATAAATAAGGCTTTAAAATGAGTTAGAAGGAATTTGCTAAATTAGCATAAGCAGCAATGAGGTCAATCACACTTGACCATCAATATTTAATTTCCACTCACCTGTTTGATACAAAATACTCCAAGCTCAACTCTTTGGATTTGCTTGTACTTCACATTCCAATTATATGCGTTAAAGAAAGCGGATATGTAGAACTGAAAGGTTGAAAATTTACTAGACGTTGTTTCTCCTCTTCACTACACTTCCAGCGAAGTTTTAAGCTCGGAGTGCAATTCACTTCCGACCAATCACATATAAGTTTGGGAACGCTTATCATTTCCACTTTGAAAATGTATATATATATATATATACATACATATATATACATATATATATATATATATAAAATGAAGAAAGGACCAAGGCTTTCGATCGGCGTTGAATAGTCGATGAGGGACGCATTATAGATGTGACTTCATCAGAAATCGTTAGAGGCTAGTGTAGGTATATTTGAACCATACAATTACTGATTATGACCTAGCGAAGTACCAAGCCATGCCGCCATCCTCTCAGACTAGTGTGACTTCAGTTTACCGACTCCGGATGGATTAATTACTGGAGGGGTACGGGATATGTGTGTATTGCAGAGCAGTGGCCGAGTGGTAGTAATGTTCATCGCTGCGCGTGTGGGGCCCAATCTCACCCTCTCCCATCAAATCCCCGCCAATCAACAACAAGTGCCCCACGGAACACCACAGCCAAGCGATGCTTGAGTTTGCATGGAGACGCGTTCATCCAGTATTATACGACTTCAAGAAGGCGACCAAAAATTGAATGCTGGAAGTATTGGGATCCGCACAGCGAAAAAAAAAACCGTGAAAAATCCTAATTCTCTTCTTCAGGCAAAACACGAGGTGTTACGTTAATCTTTGTTCAAAAGCTGACGTTTCGGTTGTCCGCCTTCTTCGTAGCCTGGAAAGATCATATTCTCCACAATAAGATCAGTCAAACTCCTCTATTACTACTTTAAAAAAATCACCACATCTATATTTCAATCGTATTGGTACGAAAATCACTGCACAATGCACAAAATCAACTTTAAACATACTCACCGCTCTTCGTAGGTGTTCCATTAGGTGATTCAAGTGGAGATCACCGAATGACGATCACATGGGCTCACAATGCACCGTACCCTTCAAAACAACAGTCTTGTATATTGACTCATATCACGTGTGAATACGAAGCATTACTCTCTGCGGTTTTGAGGTGGACTGGTAGAGTTTATCCAAAACGCTTGCAAAATCCTTCGCGCTGATATTTTGTGTTCCTGCGCAAGGGTGACGACTTCATATCAAAATCTACTCCGTGGTGTTTTTGTGCACTATGTGCACCTAGCGGTGTATTTCGTCTATTGTGACGCTTGTCAGCTAGGTGTTCTTCTATGAGATCATAGAGCGGCCTAGCCGTTTCGCCAATATATTTATCGTTGCACGCTTTGCAAGAGATTGTGTAGGCTATACCTACGCTCATGCAATCACCGTCTCTTCCGTTAGGACATATTTTACAATCCTTTAATATACAGAGACTATGAAATAAGCGGTTTCGAACTAATTGACGCCTCAGAGTATTTGGTGGTATTTCAATGATAGGTACCGATTACTCTAACCCTGCTCGCTTCAGACAGTGTTTTATAGCTGTGCTTATCTCATTTGAAAAGAACGGGAGGATATCCGGAATTTTTCCTTCCATCGAATTTTCGTTCAAAGGCGTGCTGTTTCCTCTAAACCTAAGCCGAGGGGTTACAAATTCGTATCCATTAGAAGTAGCTAATTCGCAAACCAGTTTCACGGATTCTACTCTCTGCCCCTGCTCTGTATACATATGGCGGCTGTTCGAAACTTGTTTTTTGGTAGCGCCTTTTCGTATGTGAGAGATGTGAGGAGAAATAGTGAATCGGGATATTCTCATTACTTAGCTTTTGGCACCCCTCTGTTGTGTAGGTGGTCTCAGTTAAGTTTATTTGCACGTTCAAAAAAGGAAGCCAACTGCTTTTTCGTATCTCACGGGTAGATCATATATACTCTGACTGTTATAACAGCAGCCTAAAACAATTATCTAGCTCCTCTTAAGTGGAACAGATAACCAAACAATCATCTATATACCTACACTAGAGTAATGGCCGGAGATCCATCACTGGTGCTTCCACTATCAACATAAAAGCAAAAGCCAGGCTAGGTGCCAGTCGCTGCCCCATTGCCAACCCTCTCATTTGAGCAAAATATTTCCCAGACCATCTAAAGATCGAGCAGTTCAGGCACTCTCTTAATAGAACCATGAACTGCTGAATCGACAGGCCATGCATGTTTCCATCCCCTTGGTGTTGTGTAAGATTTCCGTGTATGGCTTGCAATGCAAAGTCATTCGACACGTTGGTATAGAGAGCAGTGACGTCGAATGATTCCATTACGTACGCGTTGGTCGGATTCGTGTTACCTAGACGATCCAGGAACATCTGAGTGTTCGTCAGATGGGCTGGAATGTGTCCTGGCAACTGGGATATTATTAAAGTTGAGAACCATGCTATCCTATCCGACGGTCCGCCTGCACAACTGATGATGGATCTAAATTTGAATATAGATGGATCGTTAGACGTTAGATCATTAGTGGATACAAACTTATGTGTTTTATAAGCAAGTATTGAACGGAACATGTTGGTGACTGGATTTTCAATTGAGAAATGATAAATAGTCTTGAACTTGTTGCTTTTGCCGCATGGACCCACTCATTGTTTAATCTGGCGTTTTGCCTTTCGATTTTCTTTACAGAAGATGGTCGCTAAAGCGAAGCATCTTCGATATGCTCAGTCGTTACTTCGATATCTAACCGTCGAGGGATTACAAATTCTTCACCCTTATCACTAACTGATAACATTATCTTTTCTTCCCTCATCAGCTCTCAAACTCTTTCATGCCATGCTTTTGTACTTCGGTGAGTTTCGATTAGAATCTTTTCGTGCGGTAGTGAGTAAGGGTTCTGAATATTTCGTCCGCAAATTTCCGCAATTTCTTTTCAACCTCCTCGTTGGGATCTTGTTATCTGTAGAGCGGCTAAGAAAATGATGGTATTGGTACATTCTCTACTTGCTGTTGATTCCTATTCGTCTCTTCATCTCTGGTTTTTTTACGGGGTTTATCTTGGAGTTCATGTAAGTTACATGCAGCCTACGCAAGGATACCTTAGAAATGGGTTGAGAGGTTCAGAACTTGGGCTCAATTCTAATAGCGAGCGCGCATTATCAGGGAGAGTTATGTCTCCTTGTACCGTGACCCTTGAATTTCATTGTGCATTATTTGCACTATTGTTACTCGCTTGATCATTGTCAGCGATATCCGTATGTTTTCTCAAAGTCATGCTATGCGATGAACTCAAAAGATCATCGAACTTTTTCCGTAAAGTAACTATAGCATTCAACCTAATCTATTCGCAAATAAACTTTGACCTTGTGAAGAATGATTGTGAAGTGCATAAGGTGTATGGCGGGGCACCAGCAATCACTGCTTTGTGCACGCAATGGATTTAGGGCATCCGGTGAATTCGCTGCGCATAAATGGATGAGAAGAATTGCTCCAGTGTGTGAACAACGTCTTCTTCATGACTGGAATTGATAACCGAGTGAAAGATAACAGCATCAAGAAAAAGCTAACAAACGTAGATATAATAGCGTTTGCACATATCTAAAAGGTCCAGTCTTATTGAGGATAAAACACTGTTTAACAGTTACCATAACTAACTCGTCTCAGTGATCCATCCAATCCACGAATGTTTCAAAGTGCCAATTTTTTTATTAAATATCCTTCGCAAATCCTCTTTCCTACCTCGGTGATCAAGATCTATCTCACGTGCTGCTGGTCAGTAAGATTCAAGAATCCATCTGGTATTTGGTGAGCGACAATTGATGTTTCAGCACTGCATTTAAGTCGATAACCATGGTTACGTTTATGTGTAAAATTTAGTAATTTTTCCAAATTTTTCAAAGTAATGTTATCAACTGCACCGAAACACTAAGAAATGAGAGGCGAAAATCATTGGCACGTATGTAGCCGTCCTCATTTTTCTTCTAACGCGCTAATTCCACTGCAGTGAATGCATGTATTCCACATTACGGCCTTTTTTAGTACCGGTGTCAATGTGTTCAGGCACTTGTGCGTTATATATTGGATTAACGCGTTTTTGAATAGCTCCGTGAAGTTTTTTTTGTTTTTTGTAGAACCTAATGGCAATTCTAGATCAATTACCAGTTGACACTCAATACACTGCTTGAAGACTAATCGATTTTTACATTATTTCTTCTACCCAGATTGGTGGATACTATGAATCAGCTTAATGAGTCTTAGTAGTTCAAAGGTTTTCCCTGACAAATGTCGCTGTTGTTCCTAAGTTCACGTGACCAGACCGTCGACTTCTTCGCGCAACGTTCCGTTTTTCGCGGAAAGGATAGAAAGCCGCTAAACTCAAACAACGATGTCTCAGAACTATCTGCACAGAACGTTGAAAGAAGGCTTCAAGAGAGACGAGTAGCAGTCATGGATGAAGCTGCAGAGGCTGGGAAGAGCATTCGCATAGCCCAGCAAAGCTTCGTCAATTATAAGATCAAGATAATTGCACTCCGTTGCCCTGAAGGGACAACCAGACCATCCAGAAGAACAATGGAGAAAATCATCCACCAGTACTACTTAAATCTCTTCGCTAGCTATGACCTCCTACCGCGGTATAAATTGAAAGGCGATGAATCTGTCATTCCACCGATCCTCTCTTCCGAAATTCTACATGCTACATCGTTGGTGAAGAATAGAACAGCACTCTTTCCAGACAGGATTAGACCAGAACACATGGAAAACCTACTGCCTGTTCTCATTAACACATTGGCCCTCCTCCTTATTCGCTACTTGTCAGAATGCAAGTTTCCCATTAAATTGAAAATCAGCAAGGTCGCCTTTTTATTGAAAGAGAAACCTTTACAACATAGGCAATCATCGTCCAATCTGCTTGTTGTCCGCTGACTATTAACTCGTGACTCGAGTCATCCTATATGGGATTAATGAAATAGTGGACCAAAGGCAGCATTTCAACAGGAAGGTTTCCGAAAAGGACTTAGTACCATAGACCACACCCGCGTGATTACGAGACTCATTGAAGTTTCACGAGAGTACAAACTACCGCTCTGTCTCAATTCCATCAATCTAAACAGAGCCTTTGGTTCAGTGGAAACTGAAGCGGTTATAGAGACTTTGGATTACAGGGCGTCTCAACTCGGTATATAACGATCCTTCGTGAGCAGTATAAGATTTCACGACAAATGTATCTCCATTCTATAACAATATCACCATCGACGTAAAAAGAGGGGCTCGACAAGGCGATACAATTTCGCTAAAATTAATCACTGCCACTCTCCAAACGTCATGCAAACATTAGAATGGGACGATGTGGAATGAAAATGGAAGGTCGACAATTGAACCATCTTGCTTTGCTGATGATATCGTCCTCATAACATTAAACATCAGCCAAGCGGAGCGAGTGTTGAGCGATTTCAATAACACCTAAGAAAAGATTGGTCTTTAGCTAAATCTAACGAAAGCTGTGTTTATGAGGGACGAATAGGTTCGAAAAACCCCATTCACGCCCAACGGAGCGAAAATCTCCGAATACGCCATCTACGTCTATCTAGGTCGTGAAATTAACATGATGAGCGACGACTAGCTCCATAGTTGAGCAGGAGGAAACGAGCGGCTTGGGGAACGTTTGAGAGCATTGAAGATGCAGTGAAGAGGACAAAGAACATCCTACACACGTGCCCACCTCTTCGACTCGGCGATTGTCCCTGCTCTCACGTATGCAGCAGAACCTGGTGGCTACGTAAGCGGATTGAAAGATCACTTGGCATTATTGAACGCGCAGTGGAGAGGTCGATGCTAGGAGTATCCCGTATCTCGCAAATGAGAGAAAGGATCCGAAGTTCCTACTTACGCCAGCGATCAAAGATCAAAGACGCCGTTATACACTGAGGATATCGAAAATAAGGTGGGGCGGACACGTCATGCGCTTCAGCGACAGCCGATGGACGAGAGCCGTCACCGACTGGATTTCTTGGAATATCAAGCGCTATGCAGGAAGACCACAGACCCGATGGTCCGATTTCATCACAAAAGGCATAAAAGAAAGGTATGATGCTCAGCGAATCTCTGGAGCGAGGGGGACCCACGGGGATACTTTTGCACGCGATGGGAAAAAATGAAAGTGCTGTTGGTACACGCTCGAGTCACTCGACGATCAACGGGACGACAGGTGATACAGGTGAACATAATTTTGCGTAGTGACTATTTTCGCATTTCTGTTCTAACATCATCCGTGAGCGGTTGGTTTATTTTCCACCCTGCTTCCGCTTTTAATTTCGGTCTAACACCATCGCTGAATCAACAACTTGGAAGCTCGGCCAAAGATCCATCGCCGAAGTCCATTCCTTGGAGTAGAGACGGACCATCTAAGTATCTAAGTAAGTAAGTAAGTAACTAATTTCATTGGACGTATGCGCTAATTTTTCGTTTTCGTGCAGTTTTTTAGATTAATATCCTTAGGGCAAATTAATACACTTCGTTCAGCTCCCTGATCTCCAAATGATTTGAATGTCACCACATGAAGGTGGCTGTGGACGTTTCTAAGTAGATCAGAGATTCCTGGTCCTCCTAATTGTTATCAATACATTTGTCAGTCAAACAAAAGGTGAGTAAATTTCTTCCACATGATTTATTCTGAACTATTTGTAGTCTGTGTAAGTGAAGAATAGTAGGATTCTTGTGTTCTACTAAAGGATTTTGTGCGAGAAGACATTGTATTTCATGTGAACTACATCAGTACGGTGGGCAGTGGCTGATTGGTTGTAATGTTCGACGTGATGGAGCGCGGGGGTGATCCCCATTATATAACAGTCTGCTAGTCAACAACGAACGTCCTATGGAACAACACAACCAGGTTATTCTCGAGATTTCAAGATGTCGTCAGCATCTATTCCACGACCTTTATAAAGAAGACGAGAACCAAACTGAGTCCTGGAAGCACTAGGATTTACATGGAGTAAAAATATGTGCGAGACGGATCAAATTAAGTTGAATAAAAATTAATGGTGTAGATATATCATTTCTTCATTGTTTCGGCATATAAAGTAGTAATGTTCTACCTACAGTTTAGCTGCGTAGATCCATTCGTGCACGAGAACTACACCTTGACACGTGGAGACAGCGTGTTGGACTGGAAGTAATAACGTACTCAAACAATATGATGATCCCACATTTCTTTCGCAATATACTAGTCAATAAATATTTTACCAGTGTACAATCTACGATTCACTATAAGACATGTGACTAAAGACTCTGGGTTTTTGGTAGTCACTCTAGACTTTATTTCAAAACTGTGTCGTACATAGCAATGCAAAAGATTATAAAAAACTCGATGCAAAAAAAATATCTTGCATGAAAGCACTGAACCATTTATGCAAGAAAGGTCGATTCTTTGCAAACTTCGGTAGGATTTCTAGATCGTAAAGAAGTGTACTTTAATAAATATCCTGCGTAGAACGTTTTGAGCATTTGAAATATGTAAGAATCTCAAATAAAAGCGTAATATTGAGAAAAACCTTTTTTTTTCGCAATCGACATCAAGTACTGAGCTTGATAAAAGAGTTATTAGCATGATAAATCTGGATGATCTCAGATTTGCAAATCTCTTTCGCCACGTTCAACTCTTACCATATGCAAATAATAAGGAGTATAATGATAAGATAATGTGACTAATGGCATATCATCTCAGTAGGTTTATTTTTCACCATACCCTCCTCTGGAACAGTCGTTCATCGCTTCTGAGCCTGGAGCGGCTCAGCGGCAACGCGGCATGACTGAGATGAGACGAGTGAATTTAATTGTGTGAGCGAGCGAATGTTAGAGTATATTAGCCTTTCTCTGTTGTATTTTACATCAATTGCTAAAGCGCATGTGAAGTTGTGGCTAAAGACATGACCGGGCAATGGATGGTCGATAGTGGAATCTTGCGCTCAAAGCTCGCCACATCATCCTTAGATCTCGGGTCGCTGAGTTGATACCAGACTTGTCCAGGAATATAGCTGCATTGACTTGATGCATTGGTAAGCCGCCGTGAGTCATTGTAGAGGCCAAATATGCATTCAGCCTCCTAAAACGAAGTTAAATTGAAGTCGGATGGAAGGCTCATCCCTCAAAGATTGATAAACGATAAAAGCTTTATACTTTATTCTTTTTCACCAAGTATCGACGCATCCTTGTCGAAAAGAAGCAAGGAATCTTTTTAACGACGCGGAAAAGCAGCACTTCAAATCTGAAAGTTCCAATTTATCACATGCAAGTGAGTCCACTGATTGTTGGTTTCGTGATAAGATCGCTCAAAGGATCAACTACAGGAAAGCGTCGAAGGAATAACATCGAAGTCTTCGGTCGTGTAAAAAACTCATACATAAAATATGCCTTGTTAGGTTAATATAGAAGAACGAGTTATTATAGTCTGGTCGTTTTTCTATCCTGAACAAAATTATTGCCAAAGTTTGTGGTTTGTTTGGTAGCTATCTGGTGGCCTTAGTCAAACACTGATATAGCAGCACCACCATGGCTCTCCATCTAAATGAAGTGAGCTGTCGCGAAATCTTGTCGTCATGGCCATTCTGTACTGACCAGCCATAGGCGTATTGCAGGCGTGATCTTCTGCGACAGTCTTCTGGTGTAATCGCCAAGCAGGGTTTTCTCAGGTCTTGTATCACTGGAGATGAGTCCTGGTCTATACTGCGAGAACAGCACTGCTACGAGTGACAGTTCATTGCTCATATAACCGCCAGCTCAACCAAAATAGAACTCCCGATTTGAGGAAAACATGCTTTAGATTTTCTAGAATTGGTGTAGCATGCCTGCTGATTTGGGAGGCTGTTGGAAAAGAAGAAGACACTTGCTAACGTCGACTGGAAACAACTCCGAAAGTTAACAGCAACAGTGCAACAGAATGGCTCAAAAAGACTTGGTGTCGCATCTCTTCAGGACATCGCATGATCTCATATTATGAAGACAACTCGTCGCATTTCAGAAAACGGGGCCGGAGCATGGTATCACTTCCACAGCGCTCTGATATTGCTCCATCGCATTATCATTTGGTCTACGGATCTGACGCTACTCCTCTAGGCATTTAGCTGAAAGATCGTCGTTGACATGCTCGTGCAGGACCTTCAAAGGTCGCGGTCGCGACCGCCCGCGTCGCCAAGTCATCGAGGCAGCGGCCAGTTTCAAACCTGCTGGCTCCGTGAGCGGTGGTTTTCGTCACTCTCCCGTGGCAATCCTGTGATTCCGGCATCAGACGCTTCCTTTCTTGTCTGTCATTCTCTATCATTTGGGAAGCTCAATACATATTGTGAGCGGAGCTCATCACGACGGCGGCGGGCCAACTCATGAGCTCTGTTTGACGCACCACCGGGGATGGGATCTAGTCCTACACACATATACTCGAATCTTGTCATGTCAGCATGTCTATACTGAGTTATTCCGTCGTTTACATTGCTGTTCTATGTTTACTGCAATAAATTCATAGCCAATCGTGTCCAAGCCCACTACAAACCGGTAGTCGCAGTCTAATCAATAAGTCGTTTACACGCAAAGTCCATCCTCCCAAGTGGTAGAACTGTCGGAGGTGCTAAGCAGAAGACCTTCTATCAAATTAGGGCAAGCAATCACATCAGATCCTGCCAATCCGTCCGGGACGGCGATGGAAATCGATACGCGTAGCGAAAACTGCTTAGCTTATGCGATTTTCGTTGTTTAATTAGGGTTTTTTTCTCGGTTTTATGAAAGCTCCTAGGATGCTTATGTTAGTTTGGCACAACATAATTTCTTTAGTTTCTCATATGCTTTTGGTTTACATGTATGTTTTTTGTGTCGAAAGTGACGCTGGTTTCTTTGCAGTCATTTTATTCTTGGCGTTTAGTCAGTTGTAACAGTCACGATGCAGATCTCCAAACTTTGGTGTTTCTCGTTGTCGCTTGTGCATGTTGTGATTGCTCACTGCTTCATATTCGTTCTGCTTTCTTGCACATTACAATTGGCCTTTGCTTTGTACAACAATCCCATACCTCTGGAATGCAAAACTCCCATAAAACCGAAAGCTTGAAGGATAAAGCTCTCGGCGTTGATCAGCTCCTAAGCAATAAGATATGCATTCGTTTTCATTGTTTTAACTTTGTTTGAGGTGGCTGAATGCTTATGTCGCTCTTCACAATCGCCCACGGTGGCCTCACGCTGTATGGAGTTAGTGGTGCTTATCCTCCCATACATGTCTGGGACCAGTCTAGCATCATAGCTTTCATAACTTAGAGATTGTTGAGTTAAGGTGTTGAATTTGTTCATTTTCAATCTCCGAACCTTGTCGGACCATATTGGATCGATAGTTTCTTTCTTAACCCTTTGAGGACTAGCGTCTATAGGCAGGCGGCGTCGTTCCGCGGCTTGGCAGTCCTAGAGAGAGTCATCTGTTGTCACGATGCAAGACTCCGCCGTTTCAGTACTTGATTGAGACCATGAGAAAACTGAGATGTGAGAAAAGGCAGTGGAGAGTACGCCTTGGGTATGGATAACCAGTTCCTGGGAAGTACCTAGAAACTGTATCTCAGAGAAAATCTCATGATTATATGAGAAAAAATTACAAAACAATTCTTGTTTGTCAGAAAAAATTTTGCAAATTGCTTTGAAATGGAAGTTTTTGGTCAATCTCAACTATGAACATTGCTGTAATCTTTGTCATTTCACGTGCTCTACTTATTCCTTTAGGTCCACTATGCTTTCCAAGCACGGTTTCTTGTACCTCTTCCAGTTCGCAAGTCTACTAATAACTTCAATAAAATCACTTCTAGGTAGCTCTGGAGGCTCATCAGTGCATGACATAACCCGTGGTTTGTCCTACTGAAACCGAAGGGATGAAGGGCTTGATGAGTCATGAGCTCGAGATTGAACCATCGACCATGTGTGCGACGCAGAGCACTTAACCACTACGCCACATGTTCTCCTCTCAATGGGTAAATGAGCGTTATTTTCACTTATAACACATTTTTCGCTGTCATTATCATTACCGTTATCATAATAATTGTCGTTACCATAATCATAATCATCATCGTTATCGTTACCACCATCATGATCATTATCACAAGCGTTATCATATTAGTACAATCATTATCATTATCATTATCTGCCGTTATCGTAGTCATTTAGAGACGCAGTTTTTCGTTGAAACATAAGAAATACAGTATGGAATATAGAAGATTCAAATGTTCGTTTCACTGCGATTATCTCTGTAAAAACTTTTCCAGTGAAATTTCGTGATTACATGGTGACAATGTTCCCTCAGAAACTGGATTCCTCTCCTTGAATTCATCATGCTATCTGCGTCTGTCTTCCCACGAGATGAACCGCCTTTGTCACAGAGCGCGGGCTGCTATTACAGTTGCTGAGTGAAGCGTGACATCGTGAGGCGTGGAACGAAACGCCCCACATAGTCCTCAAGTGATAAGGACACATTATGAGAAGAGTTCTTAGAGAACAGTAAAATCGTGCCCCAATTGGGAATGCTCCTGCGCAGCACGTGTCATGAAAACTTTGTGAATATCATTGCGCCACTTCATTCCATTGGTATTCCAAACTAACAGTAGCGCCCGCGGTCAGCATTCTCACTATACTCGACCATGTTGATTAACAAGCAAGGTGCCGATTTGATTTTCTACATAACACCTTCTTGCAGTCAATCATTGGGCACCTAAAAGAGCACCACTACTCAGTTACCTGAAAGACTGCAAGGAGAATCTTTCAGCGCAGCATTATACGACATTTGCACATACTTCCTATGATACCTGGACGCCCCTTATTTTCTGGTAGCATGAGCCTCAGCACCGTTTCGTTCGCTTCTCTCTCACGCAAAGATTGGCCATGTGGGTGTCCATTCCAAATGTGGATGTAGCGGGGCCAATTCTGTGATTTCAAATTCGTTGCCATCTGCAGATGCAGGTGGTAGGCGTCAGCTGTAAATACCTCCGCTCACCATTTAATTTATCTTACAAGTGGATGCTTTGATTTTTTTACGAAGTCCATTCCATTGCTCTCTTTTGTCATTTGTCATCTATTATTTTAGCTACGTAAGTGGCTATTTTTGCTTCGATATCAACGTGATTATCTCTGGATAACGAAAGTAAGGCAGGTTTTGAAAATTTGCTGTGCAAGTAGGAAACGTTACGAGTGCCAACTGAATTTCAAGAGGGATCGTTTCACCACCCCGCGAGTGGTGCGCAGATCTCCTGACGTGGCTGCAGTGTTATCCCACGTCTCTGCAGCATAACAGAATGCTGAGAGGACTTTTGGCTACCTATATGTTAGACGGCGATAAAGGTATATTCGACCTCATCTTCTAGACAGGATTATAATCGGAATGTTAGTAGTCATTCCAAAACTTTAATCTCTGGCTGGAACCATACTTGGCTGGTTATTGAAAGCTTCATACACAGTAGCATTCAAAATAAAATTGTAATTCACACCCTCCGCACGCTTTCATTTTCACGCGCGTGTAATCCACAGGAAGAACGAAAGCGTATGAAAGTGTAGGGAATATCTCGTAGGATCTAAGTCCATCGCTTTATATGGAATTTCCCTCGCTACGCGCCCCATCCCCTGAGTTGGCCGGGAAACAAGCTTGCCGAATATGTAATGTTTGATCTTATTTTTTCTGTTACATTGCAGGGAAACGGTCTTTCCTAAAATTAAGCACGCGTTTGAATCACTGGAACCTGCGCTATAGAATGATTACTAGAACTCTAGAGAAAGAGCTCTGTTCGTCGAGACGCAAAACACATTTTTTCCCTTATTCTGCAGTGCTAACAAAAGAAGTTTTGCAAAAAGCAAACAAATCTATGATGTGCTATGGAAAGACTAGTAGCATTTTAAGGTAGGAGTTTTGTCCAGCGAAATGTAAGCGAGATAAGAATCAAACGCGTGGTCGTGTGTAACACAATTTTATTTTGAATTTTACAGCGTTATTGAAGGGTGCTCTGGAAAGCCAACTACATACGGCTCTGGACTAAGATCTTAGCTTTCGAATGACTACTAAAGCTTCTATGAAAAATTGTTGTCCCGCAAATGATTTCAAATAATCGTCGACTATACCGACTTGTGAATCGAGCAATTGAGCGCGGTCCGCTTTCAGCTAGGTGGCTTTTTGAGAGGTCTATACTGCTCTCGTTCTCCTGTCCAGTTGCTCCTTCATGTTGTTCTTTTTGTTCACTGAACGCCCAGCGTACGCGTAAGAGGTGGTATCTGTAATTATCGAGCCATCTAGGTGGATTTGTTTAGCTTTGCGCTACGAATTCTTCATTAACTGGCTCTCTGGCCGTGTAGCTCAGTCTTTTTTCAGCCTCATGGAGTTTGCTGAGCATTGCCTTTGATTCACTGATGCTTTTCAAAAAGATGACGATTTCATCTGTGAAGCAATGTTTGATGGGAATTTTCCATTAATACGTGTGCCTTTCTCGTTGCAAAGGAGCGTTTTCATTACCCACTGTAGTACAGCAGTGGAAAGCTTTGGCGACATTGCGCCACGAAGTCGAATTTTTCTGTAGGTATGGTGAGTGGTTGATAGAAAAGCCGTTTTTTTTGCCGTTTCAATAGCACTCAGGTATTGTTCTATACAGGACGGCTCTATGCGTTGGTCGACGTGTACTGACTGAACTGCATTCGTTTCGGCGCTCAAACGCTTTCTCATAATCAACAACGGTTAGAACTAGGTGCTTACGGTAATCCCAATAAACTTCACTGATTCTTGACAGTTTGAATGTGGTCAATGAAACAAAAATCTGTCAGAATTTTGCTTTTTCGACTGACGTGCCTTTACAAGACCATCGATATGCTTAAGAGATGATCTTTGTGAAAAGCTGGTAGATTACAGTCAACAAGCACGTTGAAGAGTGTTCCAAAGAGTGAAAATTTCCTTTGTGAAGAGTTGATGCCATATATCTGGCCGGAAGTGCATTAAACTATGGTCACTACCTTTGAGGAAATTGGTGGAGATGTTGTCAGGTCCTATAGGTGTGTCTCTCTTGATGCTTCTAGCCGCAACTCGAACATTACAAGCTGGAATCTCGTATGGTTTCTCACCAGTGGAAATTTCGGTATCCAAGACGAGGCTTGTGGAGCGGAAAAATATCTTGTAGAACTTCTCAGTTATAAAATCCATATCATGGCAAGACGTAATAATGCCCCCACCTTTATTCGTCACCACGGATAGCGGAATATAATAGATATAAAGATACCAACAGCATTCCTTTGAACTACAACTTATTCATGGTGCTTTTCATAGATTTTTTAGCCTATATCGATGTAAATCCTACTCTGAAAATTTTATTCGGATGACATTGAAAATCAGCTTAGTAGGCCTCTTGCGAAAAATCAAGCTTCAATCTCCTCAACTTTTTGTTTGGAAAACTTGTGACAACGCAGATTTTGAGCTTATCGGCAAGCATTAGCCTTTGGTCAGGTCTTCCTTTATCTGCCAATCATGCAAGTTGAGTACTTTGTTGTAAAAGTCCTCGTCATACACTTATTTTGCTTTTCTTAGGCGAGAGAAACGTATCTTTTCCAGCTTTTCCATGGCTGAGTAGAATAACCGAGTATGAAGGGCGGCTAACAAATTCCGCAGAGAACTCAAGCACCACCGGGGTGTCAAAGAGACACCATTATTTGCTTGTGAGTTTAGTCAGGTCTTTAGTCAGTCGCCACATAGGCCAAGTCAGTGAAGGACTCCCATGTCCATTGGCGTCTTTTTTCATCTCGAAGAATGAGTTTTGGGCGCAGACATACCGCGGAAAGGAGCCCTACAAAATGGTTTTCGGTCTCGTTTCGTTCTTCCATTCCAATTTTTTGTATCCCGTTTTCATTTTTCCTGGCCGTTCGTAATATGAAGTTGAAGCCTCTAGCAACAAGTCCGTGGAAAAGTTATATCGCGAAATAATTCCAATTCGTTCTTGAACGTATTCTTCTCTTTAGGTGTAAAGTTGATGAATAGCAGTTGATGATAGTGACTTCTTTCCATCCGGAAGTTGAAGGCGAAGGATAGCCATATGCTGTGATAGGGACTTTGTACACAACGACCAGGAAGGTCCATGTGGGTGAACGATAAAGCCAACACCTCTTAAACTTCGTGACGAAAACTTCGTTCTACGGATAACGAGAGTTACGTCGTTACTTGCCTTATGTCGGTCTCCCTATTTTCGTTTCTTCTATGGTGATCACGGAAAATTCTATTTGATCAGGAGCCTCAAGTAGTGCACATAGATCAACATCCGGGGAGACTGTTTGGTATGAAGTAATACAGCAGTAGTCTCAATGGTGTGTCATAAGAGTTTTGTTGTCTGGTTTTCCATTGACATCCCTGTAATCCTAAGACTTGATCGCCTCTCAGCGGTTGTCTTGCTGTCCAACATCGTAAACGGGGCTTCAATGTGCAGGTAACTGCGGCGACCTATTTAATATCTTTGTGATCGCTCTTAGTTTTCTTAATTCCCACTGCACCATCCTATTTTTGCTTTTTTTGGCAAAATTAAAACTATGCACAGGCTCAGGTGCTTCGCTGTAGCTTGATGCAGTTGTATTATGCCCTTGATCTGTCAGTAAAATATTAGCAGCCAGCTAGCTTATCTACTCGTTTCATGATGACCTGGAAAGTATTCTTGGATGTCTTAATCTGTTGCTATCTGCATACTTCATGAATCTAATGATTGACTAAGCGCTCTATGTTTTCTTTGTTTAAGAGTTGGTGCACTAGTGGAAAGAAAGTTTCTATTGTTTTATGAAACATTCAAAATTTATGCACATATTCAGACAACAAAGAACAACAACTATTCAAAATAGAGGCCATCAATATCCACGACTTTTTGCCATCGGTCCGTTAAGTTTCGGATTTCATCAAAATACATTCCTTCTGTTTTGAATCAAAGAACTTTTGACATGTTTCTTCAACTTCATCGAAAGATTCAAATCGACGACTTTCCAAAAAGTGTTGCATTGATCGGAAAAGGCCGTAATCAGATTGAGCAATGTCCGGACTATAGGCTGGATGCGGTGAATCTCATTCCGTCCAACTCCTCAAACTTCGATTTGGTCTTTTTGGCTGTGTGTGGTCTTGCGCTGTCTTCCTGAAACAAGCGCGCTTTTGACGACCAGGTTATGGGTCCTCCATTTTGCAGCAGATACAGACAAATTATATGTGAATAGATGCGTAAGAAGTAGACCTTTCAAATGATATGAAAATCGCACACAGTTCATGCGAAAAAACGGCATTCTCATCGAAACGATGGAAATTTTCTTTCCAACCTAATATTTGTATGCATAGCAATTACTGTTTGAAAAAATGTTGAGACCGCTTCACCGACATCTGGCTCATTCTCTATCTAGAATTCACCCTCAGCAATTTTTTTCTTATCTTCTCAATCGAGTGGCTGACAAATGACAAAACGCTGACTTAGTCGAACAAATTCCGTTCCAATGCGCCTTCGACAAATTTCTTATTAATATTTTTGATTGCTCTCAATTTGCTCGATTCTTAGTGCACCATCCGTTTTTTTTTGGCAAGATTGAAAGTATGCACATGCCCAAATGTTTTGCTGTGGTTTGATAAGGTTACTATTATAAGCTTCAGGTTAAAGTTGAAATCAGTACAATTTGGGTGACATTTCTGGAGGTGTAAAAAGCTGCATATTCCACTGAAACTCATGTGGCAACCTGGTTTCCATTTATTTGGTGTACCTACCCTTTTTCGGCAGCGGAAATGGTGTGGGAATTTATCAAAATAGATTACAATGACTACAACCGTGTAACCTAGTAAGAAATTTTTAGCAGCTTCAAATTGTTATAATCCTCTGCGTCATCGTGTTTTTTGTAAAGTGTATAGTTTGAGAAATCGAGAAGCTCTGAGGAGGATAGGAATTTATGCATAAATTCGGATGTGCCTTTGATAACTCGTTTTCGTTTGCTCAGTTTGAGAGAGACGGCTTGGCGTATTTTTTCATCAGCAGTACTTTATTGTTAGCATCCTAAGAGCTTTTGCTCTCAGACGACTTGGGATAATGAGATGTGTGTTGCAAAAGGTGTTATAATGTAAATCTGTAAATTAAGCTGGTGCCTTGCTTTCCGTTCTCTACGAACGTGGTCGAAAGTCTGTATCCTTCAAAAATCACGATTTTAAATACTTGAAAGAGGAATAGTCCTCTTTCAACTATGCTTCTGAAATATGTCCTCACTCCAGCTTTGTGTATAAATTTGCATTGTAGCACCTCTTACAAGACACATCTGATTATCCCAGGTCGTCCGAGAGTGAAAGTTTCTTCTAGGTTGATGACAGTAAGTATTGCTGATACCGATATCGGTCGCGAATACTTCAAAGAAAATACGCTGAACCGTCGCGCTCAAACTGAGCGCGCGAAAATGAGTTATTAGAGATACATCCAAATTCCAGTATAAATTCCTATCCTCGTGAAGATTTCTCGATTTCTCAAACTTTACAAAAAAACACGATGACGTAGGGGATCATAGTAATTTGAAAGTGCTTGAAATTTATCATTAGGTTAAACGGCTAATAGTCAACGTATTTCATTTAAATGGACTCATACACTATTTTTAGTGCCGAGAAAGCACGGACACCAAACAAATTAAAAGCAGATTTCCACTTGGGTTCCAATGGAATGTGCAGATGTAAGGAGAAGCGACATGCAGAAGAAGCGTTCCATTCTGAAAAGATAGTGATGGTATGAAAAAATGATTCGAATGATGTTTCAGAAGCCTCGAAGTGAGGTGAATGACGAGGAAATTGAACTGAATAAACGAGAAGGCGGCAAAAGTGGAGCTAGAAAAAGGCGACAATCGCTAAGAATCCGCGATTTGGACCTGACAGAAGTTATAACGGTTTTAAATGGTAGGTTAATTGAAATACTAATTTTAAAACAAAAAACGGAAAATCACTGTCTGATTTCTGAAAACGCGATAGAGAAACAGGCTGGCGACAAATCAAGGAATAAGGAGAGTCCGGTGATTCCGTTAACTGTATGTCGTTTGATGAGTAGCAGTAACGAGGCAACCTTTTCGAAAAATTTAAAAGAGCATCTAGATTTTTTCTCAAATCATCACATTTGTGATGTAAAGATGTATTTTTTCATCGTTCTGGCTTTTTGGAGCCGCTCAAAGATTCCTCGTGTTTTCATGTTTTGATTAAATTTGGTCGATGTTACTATTTCGATAATGTTACAGCAGCTTAGCAATGAGCAAAATTTCAGAACATTGAAGGAGGCAAGCGTGAGGCGAGCCAGAATGCCGTTAGTGTACAACGAAGATTGCTACGAATTTCCGAACGAAATCTGGCTAGGGTTAGGCCACATCTCGAAAAATGGTAGGTAAGTCAGATCACCTCCATTAGCGAACAGGGACTCTTTGCGAAGACCTGTTTTGCTGGACAAGGATTTTCCATTGATATCAGATTCACTCTGAAGCTAAAGTCTTGGTGAATTTGGACAAGTATTTTTTTTTCTCAGGAAGGACTTTTTAGAGTGCTATAGAATCAAGAGTTTAACTATGTATTACCTCGGCGCGTTATCGCGAAATTTTTCGTTCTTTATTCCAACGCGTCGACAACGGCACGGCTGTTTTTAGACCGTGCCGCACGCAACACTTGTGACGCGGAGGGAAGTTTTAATTTTTACGCTTCACAATGGAAATATTGAATTTATTCGGTAATTTGAGGCACTGAGGAAGTATTATACTGATTTGACGATAAAATATTACAGAAGCAGTTCTACAAATAGTTTTATATGAACAGAACGCCCATGTATCAAAAATTTCTTAGGCTTCAATGAAAAAACTCATACTTCAGGAACAAATATTTCTTTAGTTGCCACAAATCATTATTTTTCTAACATATCAATGTCTATACAAAGATATGATAGCTCGAAAAATTCCGATTTTATGGCAAGCTTGCCGTTATACTAAATTATACTAGAAAAAAACGCTTTGTACTCAAAGTGCTTTATTCTACTTCACAGTGGTTTTCTACAATCATGTAGAAATAGTTTGATTTGAACAGACTCTGTCACCGCAAAAATTTAGTTTATTAAAAGACTGATTACTGTCAGCCTATCATTAATAGAAACTACTCCCAGTGGTTCTAAATATCTCCTTTTTTCATCATAAACTGTGTGGAGTGCAATCACATTCTGTGAGATGTACTTCTGCTTGACTGCCTTTTTCAGTGAAAAAGCTTTTCAATAGACTTTTGATAATCATTCAATAACTTGAGGAAAAGATTTTCTAGTACAGTTCTTAGTTTTGAAACGACGATCTAATGCCTATGAAAAAAATGTAATTTGCTTTTAGAATACGCTGTCCCAACTTCTTTTTCTTTCTTATTTCGAATTTTTTGCACAAAGAGTGCTCATGTGCCCTGTCATCAGGTGGGGTCGAGCCCATAATTCACCCTATCGGGTGGCATGTGCTTTCAACTAAATTGGCTATTTTTTCATTTGCGATATTGTATGAGGGCGAGTAGTTGATAGCGTATTATATGAAGGTAAATGTGATTGAAATATGAGTGAATGTGTGTAGTATGTAGTATAACATGAAAATGTTCAATGACATTTCAAAATATCACCTTTTTGTGAAATACTGCCTTTCCTTCCCTAGATTCGGGGTTCTAATAATCACTCCGAAATCATTTTATTTGACCGCCTTGCGGTGTTATGATGTTACTATAGAACCAATGATGATCTAGAGTGGTGTGCAAAAGCGCTTGCATCAGCCGGGATTTGAACCCACATCCTACTCTTTCCGGGAGTATGTGCTAAACCGTTGCACCACCGACGCTCGTTTCGCGCTCCACTCTTTCTACGCTACAACGCGTTATCTGTCAACAGTGAACCGTCTACGGTGTGGCGGGGTAGTCATTATCGACATTAAACCCCTTTATGTTGACAGATATTGGGTCCCAATAATCAATCCGAAATCATTTTATTTGACCGCCTTGCGGTGTTATGATGTTACTCTAGACCCAATGATGATGTAGAGTGATGTGCAAAAACGACAGTTTAGCACATTTTTCCGGAAAGAGTAGGATCTGGGTTCAAATCCCGGCTGACGCAAGCGTTTTTGCACACCACTCTACATCATCATTCGGGGTTCTACTCGAAAGCATCGCTATTGTTCCCACAGCAAATAGATTTCTCAAAGCCTCTCCTATTATATTATTATCTATTGGCGACGAAAAACCCTTTAGTGACGATAAAAGTGGAAATTTTATCAGAAAACACCATATAGTCATTCCATCCGCCACGCTCGCTGCATTACCGCTTCGCGTGCCGCGCAACATTTTTACGCCGTTGTCAGGCTGTGGAAAACTTTTCGCCATCCAGAGAATCCAAATTTTTTTCTTGACTTTGTGGAGGAGACTTTGCTCTGTTGTTATAGTGCTTAGGCACTATAATTTTCTTAAACATTATCAAATAAATCGCTACTAAGCCTAAGCGTAAACAGTTACAACCTGAGAACGAAAAGCATATGGACTTATAGAGGAAATCTTCAGCCACCAGAGTCATATGTTTCATCGCCTAAGACCGTATCCTTTAACTTTCAGCAAAAAGGTGCTCAAGGCGGCGTAATGTCCATTTCAAGCAGCTTGTAACATATACGAGCTCGAAGTTCGCCGAAGAACAAACAAATATAATTAGCGAGAATGAATATTGTACTTTTCTGCGACATCTCGCGTTTTGAGAGAATCAGCTTCGATAATTGCTCGCAACTGATCATTGTCAGTTCCCTTGGTCGGCCACTACGTTCCTCATCTACGTTCTTGTCTCCTCTACGAGACACCTTGAGCCACCGCTGCTGTAAACGTTCATTAGCAGTTTTTGATCTAAAAGCGCTGCTGATGTTGCAAATGTCTCTGGTGCTTGACACCCATTTTGAATTTACGAGTAATACCGTTAATACTCTTGCACTCGCTAACCACCTTTCCATTCCTAAAATCGTCATTAGCAACAAAACATAACGCAATAACTGGGCATTAAAATGAGCCATAACGCAGCCATATAAATAATTTATAGTATTTTTACTGCATTTTTCGCAGTGTCATGATCATTAACAAATTCCTTAAAGGACTGAGTGGTGAGCAAAACAAGGCTTCAGGCGGGAATCGAACCCGCGTTTCATCCTTACCGGAGCCGCGTTCTACTACCATTACACCATCGAGACATATTTGCGTTACTCTACCCGACCAAACCTGTTCAAGGTTAGTGGCTGATAGCTAACATAGAGACGTTGAAAAATAAGTGGTGGAGCCAATATGCCTCGGTGGTGTAGTGGTAGCAACACCTGTCCCCGGCAAGGATGAAACGCGGACTCGATTCTCAACTGAGGTCGTGTTTTTGCTCACCACTCAAATCTCTTAGGAATAGCCATATAAATCCAAAAGTTTGTTTCCAAAAGTATCAAACGACAAAATTCGACAGTGCATGAACCGCCATCACTTTTGCAGTTCACTGCAGTGTTTTTGTTCCTCTATTAGGTCTTCCTTCTTTGGTTTGGACTTCTTTGCTTAGAGCCATCATTTTCACGACCCGATTAAACGTATACTGATCCTTATGTGGTCAGTGCAGACTTTCACGGATGGGAAAGATCTCTAATGGTAAGAAAACAGGCTCGCAAACATGACTTAATCAGTACGGACTGATTATATATTGTAACAAATAGTCTGGAGAATGTCTGCTCACACTGTGATTTTTGTTCAAAATTTTTGCTCTCTTGTACAGCACGATACACGTTTCGTCCTTACAGACTCGTTAGTCGGACAGAACCCGTCGTCTTTTGATATTTTTATTCGTCTTTCGATATAACGAACGTTTTACACTCTATGTCAATCTTAATATGCCTTTATTTCGAGTGAAAAATTATGATAAAAATGCCAGCCAAAGAGCGATTAAGTGCGCAACATTCTGTGTTAGGTGAAAATTTCGTTTGACATAGAGTGTAAAACGTTCGTCTTCCATAACTCTCTGTAAGGGAGCAGAGTTTCCCGAGAGAACTGACTATAAAAATATCGAAAGACGGCGGGTTCTGCCCGACTGACGAGTCTGTAAGGACGAAACACGTGTATCGGGTTGTGCAAGAGCCCATACCAGACGACCACATGACAAGTTGACTCAAATAATAATGAAAGGATCTATTGAAGTTTGAGCGTGGTCTTAATAAAGCATTCGAAATAAAGGTAAAATTTTTGCGCAAAAAACTTTTAAAAGTACAAAATTTTTTATATTCTAAGATAGAAACCCGACCAAACTCTTTAAAAGTTGGTGCTGCCAGTTTCAATAAAATATATAAAAGAAACAATGGTAGTAGAGCTGTGGCGGTGATGTAGTGGTAGCACGGTATGGGTGAAACGCTGGTTCAGCCCCTACTGATGTCGAAAGTTTTGCACGTCATTCAGTACTTCTGAATATGTATTTTTAACATCGTGCCGCTGTATAGCGAGAAGTAATGAATTGAGCTTTCACAGTTGTAAGATAGTATTTCAGGGGATCACTTGAGCATTGGAAGCCGTTTTTTTCCCTTTACATCATCTGTTGAACTTAGCGTTTGTTTGCAGAAGCAGAAATGGATCTTGTTGCACCCGTCGATTCACGTTTCCCGAATGGTGGCTCGAGTGGGCATCCTGAAGTGCAGTGGTGGATCTCAAATTTGTGTGATTCAACGTCCACCGTTAGACCAATACAAGTAGTAGAGATGTCTTGCCTTATTTACTTTAACGACAGTAGACGTTGCTTTCTGGACATATTTAGGCAATGTTTGGATCAAACCGTATCATATAGGATAACATCATGGATGTTAACGAGCCACCCGAGGCGTCAAAAGCCATCGCCGAAGGAGATATCCCGGCAATGAACGTTAAAATGGAAAGTGATTCTGAAAAATTTGAGGTAGTGAACGAAGAGATGTTGGCCAAGATGTGTTTAATTTGTCATTGTAATCCTAATAATGTGTTTTGAAGTGGATCACGAATACTAGTGACGAAAGGTCAATGATTCGTAAAGAGAAGTTTGTTCTACCATCGACATATGAACATGCGATCTTCCACGTTGAATACTATTGGAAATTTTGCAGCAAAACAGGCCGAGGTTAATCACATACAAATTGAGGCGAATGGAACTGACACCGTCAGAAAAGAGAAAGACAATGACTCAAAAAACATTAGAAGCAGAGGTGAGCAACTTTCTTTTCACGGAAAAAGATATTCCTTCTTGTACTCCACGATTTCCCCTTTTCGAATCTAATCGATTCAATGAGCAGTTTGTCTTGGCACAGCGATCATCGAGTTCGAGACCCCGCTCAAAAAAGTTGAAATCCGCGCCGAAAACGTCAATTTTGGCTCGATGCCGCCGTATCCAAAAAAACGTTAAGCCATCAGCGGTTGGCCAATCACTGATCGACTGGTCGACGCGGACTACGCCCATCACCACCGCTTCACCTCACTTTTCTTTATTTGATCCGCATCACAGCATTTTTTACGATACGCGGTCCAGTGTTTATATCATAAAATTCTTATTTTTTGTCTTCTCGACTAAAGTCGTGAAAAACTGGTTCGGCACACTGCCTTGCAGTCTCAGGCACAGCCACGCTGAGGCCTTCCATAAAGCGATCGTTACTGATTGCCAGAGACTGTTGAGAGCGATGAGGAATCAGTTTCGCGTCGAGCATCATTAGCCACTCGGTCACAGCAAAGTGTACAATTGCTTTAAATCCTAGCATTTAAGCTATTTCTTAGTGATAACTTCTCAAGGGGTGGCCAGCTCTATCTATATTGGTTAATTTGTACATTCTAGAATCTTTTATTGGGAGTACTGCTGGGATGGTTTATTTATCAAATGTCACCTACTCGCCCATTTGAACGGCTTTCCTTCACAACTCAAACGGATTCTAGTAGATCGTTTAGTCATTTCTTTGCACTATTGTCGTCAATGGTGGTGGTTTGATTCGGACATAAGGTAGCTGTGAATGTTATGTTGTAATCTGCAAAACATAATCTGATGTAAGCATAGCTCATTGATTTGAGCTCTGAACACAATCGCTTAGCTAGGAGATCGTCTTAGGGCGCATACATCCTCGAGAAGTATAGTCTACAGTTCTACTCGCCCGTATGTCGCCTGCTCCTCTTATTATATGAATACGTCGCTATTATTGCGAATTCTGTTACGTCTCGAATGAGAATAAATTTCGTTGATTCGGTATTTACATTCCCGCACTGCCCAAGCGCTCTGTGAGTAGCGTGAAGGATTCTGAGGAGTGGTTGAAGTGCACGCTCACGTCCCGCTGCATGATAGAGCGCTGGAAAGACTGATGATTTTAGAAAGTGTCTCGAATTTTGGTGTTTTTTATATGATGACCTTCTTGAGAGGTTCAAATGCAGTCACCGGCGCTATCCCTTTGCTGTTCAATTCTTGCTTTATGTTTTTCCCGTGATCGACAAATTCACGATATGAATGTGCGAGTAGTCTCTGCGATCAGAGATCCCATCATTTTGACTTGCCCACATTTGCTTCATACTTTGTCATGAACAGAGTTGTCAACCTGCGCATTTGTGATAGAATCATTTTCCTGCTTCGTTGAGCCTATCTGGCATTGTCTCCAGTTGGCTCGCAGTTTTTGAAAAATATAAAGAAGTCTGAGATTTCCTATGTTTTTACTGCTTTTTCGCAGTGCTATGATGTTCCAGTACACCTGAGAGAATTGAGTGGTGAGCAAAAATTTGACCACAGACGGCAGTTGAATCCGCGTTTCACCCTTAAGGGGGTTGCGTGGAACCACTACGCCACTGCTTACCCACCACTCGCTCTTCAGTATCTCTCTATCATAGCTGTCAGCCAGGAAGCTATTACAGTCTTGGTAGGGTAAGCAATATCGTTTTATGAACCCTCTGTAAGCCCAGTTAAGCCGACAGCCGCAATACTTATACAAATTCATGTTTTCCTATGTTTATACTGTTTTTTCGCGATGTTATGATGTTTCATATAAGCCTAGGAGAATTCAGTGGTGAGCAAAAATTTGACCTCAATTCAACTCAGTTCAACTACCGTCTAAGGTCGAATTTTTGCTCATCACTCAGTTCACCTAGGTATGAAGACATTGTTGATTGCATATATTTCCTGCTCGCTACCTCGATATAAACTAACTCTAGTATATGCTAGTTGATTAAAACTAACGAATTCCGATGAAGTTATTTTTTGAGTATCACGAAGTTTACACTTAGAGTTGTTTCCACCATGTTTCAATTGGCGAATAGTGCTTTTTAGTAATGTGGTGTGGGATTTAGTCGGTTCGTCGGAAAAGGAATAACTCAAAGTATCTCTTTTCCAATGTTTCATATATATATATGTATATATATATATATATATATATATTATTTTGGAATTATATAACGCCTGTGGAAAGAATGGTCTTCAACTGAATCTAACGAAAACAATGTTCATGAGGAACGGATGGGTTTCTAATTCCCCATTCACGCTCAACGGAAAGACAATCTCCGAATGCTCCAGTTACGTCTATCTAGGTCGTGAAATCAACATGATGAACGACTTAGCCCCAGAGTTGATCAGGAGGAAACGAGCGGCTTGGGGAACGTTTAAGAGCATCGAAGATGTAGTGAAGAGGACAAAGAACATCAGCCTCCGTGCCCACCTTTTCTACTCGACAATTATCCCTGCCCTAACGTATGCAGCAGAAACCTGGTCGCTACGTAAGCAGGATGAAAGATCACTTGCCGTTATCGAACGCGCAGTCGAAAGGTCGATGCTAGGAGTATCCCGTATCTTGCAAATGAGAGAAATGATCCGAAGTTCCGACCTGCGTCAACGATTGAAAATCAGATACGCCGTTCTACACGCAAGGTCGGAAATAAGGTGAGCCGGACACGTGATGCGCTTCAACGACAACCGATGGGCGAGAGCCGTTACCGACGGGATTCCTGGGGACGTTAAGCGCTCTAAAGGAAGACCACTGACCCGTTGGTCCGATTTCTTCACGAAAGCGATGGAAGAAAGATATGATGCTCAGCGAATCCCTAGAGCGAGAAGGACCCACTGGGCTACTCTTGCACGAGAAAGGGAAAATGGAAGAGCTGCTGGTACCAGCTCGAGTCACTCGACGATCAACGGGGTGACAGGTCATACAGAGATATGTATACGTGTATAAAGAGCGCGCGTGGCACAATGGCTAAAGGTGTTTTGCGTCGCACACATGCTCGATGATTCGATACCGTGCACGAGGTTCAGCAAGTCTTCCACCCATCTGGAAACGGTGAATTGATACCGCATTTTATGGGAGGATAGACAACGCTGACTTTTTACATCGGTAAGCTACCGCGAGCCATTATAAAGACCAGATATACATTCAGTCACTTCATGCGAGTCTAGAAATTGAAGACGAATTCATGGCGCACCCCTTGAGGACCGATCAAGGCAGGGAGTTTTTATCCATTTGACATATATATATATATATATATATATATATATACATATACATATATATGTATATGTATTTATACATACGCCACATATATGTACATGCTTACATATGTATATATTATGTGCATATAGGTCTACATATATGCGTATGTTTTACGTCATTGTAACATTATATGCTCTTACATTTAGTTGATTTTAATTAACGCATACAAAAGTAAATTAAAGTGCGATATGATGTCGTGAATATTGTGCCATAATGAGGGCGAGTTCCTCTTTTTATAGTTTTGTCATTAAAGGTGTTAATACTGTTTCTATGATCACCAAATTATTTTATTAAGTTGCTTAGTTCTTAGTTTTTCGTTGAAGGAAGAACACATTACTGATCCGGTACCACCGCCTGAAACTGTGAGCGATCTTCGTGATATAGAGAATGGTGCTGGAAAAAATGGCGATAACTCTGATCCTGTTCCTCATTAGTAAACAACATTTAGTTTCCGTTACAAGATGTACGTCTTTTGTCCTTCTATTCTAGATTGTTGCAATTCTTGCCTAGTTGTTAAGTTCTAATTGGCGTTATGTTTCCAGTGTTACCTTTTCTCAATTTTTTTTTGTACTGTGGACCTAAGACATTTAGATTTTGTTAACGCGACGGATACTAACGAAAGCCGTTACTTCTCGTGCATCTGTAGTGCAGTACTGGGGCGATATTATAGGGTAAGTTTTGCACTTTGTTTGAGATCATGATTATATATTATCAATTTTTGCGTACTTAGTGCAGTAGTATTTTACCGTAACCGTGAATTCGAATCCTAAGAGATTTTGCCATTACGCACGTCCATCCTTCACTTAGAACCTTAACATCGGACATGAGTTCTAGGAATTATTATTCGTTAACATGACGTGTTGACCATGTCGAGTGAGGTCCACTAGCTGATGGAAGTGCTTCAGACCTGAGTTATGGAGACAATAGAGCAGTAAATATCAAATATAATAGCCGAAAATAATTGAAACTGCATAATTTTGATATCACTTAAAATCGCATTTTCTTGAGAACGTTTTGTTATAAAATATACCCGAAAAATAATTATGATGTAGAACATCACTTTATTTATGTCAAATTTCACAACGAGTCATTGTACAATTACAGCAGCGACTTTTTGCTGTGCCGTCACATTTTTTTGCGAGCTAATAGTAAAAGAAACACTCTTGTAAACTCTGTAGCACCTTCAAATGATGATGTATGTATGTCGTTCGATAAGTCAAGAGCCAAGAGCAATCAAGTGTACAACACTGTGTGTTCGGTGAAAAATTTCACTGGATATAGAGTGTAAAAAGTTCGTCGTTGCCAACTCTTAGTGTGGGGACTGGAGCTCCCACAGAGATTAGCAAAAGACGAGAAGGGTAACTGCCCGACTGACGAGATCGCAAGATCGAAACACGTGTATCGGGCTCTATAAGTCAGCCCTCATTGATAGACCACTGACATGCGTGGCTCAAATAATGATTATCAGGCGTTCTAAAAGTAACTTTCTCTTCAGTACCGCATCACCAATCAGCAGCAGTTTTTTTTTTCATGATTCAGCAAATGCCTTAAGATTGATAACTGAACTATATTTGGCTACAGTTTCAGCGTATTTCTTCCCCAGAGTCGATAAGTGCAATTGATTATCCACAAACGCTCGTCCTCATTGTGGATCTTCGTACTGCAACCGACGAAGATCCCATAAGAGCGAACGCTCGTGAAAAATTATTCGTGTTAGTAGTTGCGAAGAAGGCAAGTGCTTCGAAACATTCGCGAAAAAGCATCAATCCACCTCTCATACTAGCTTGATCACCAAAAAGAACATTATTAATTTACATAATTATTTAGCTCATTTCCTCAGGAATATGATGTGAAGTGTTCTGTCAGAGCTTGGTTCTCAAAGACATTATGTGCGTAAAGAAAATAAACTCCATCGGTAATATTCTATCAAAGCATATTAATTTGATACAATTCAAGTGAATAAGAAAGGCAAGAAGGCGTGCAGAGGAGATGCGTGGTCGTGTGATAAAAATCGTTTTTCCTTCCGCTTTTTTTGCTACTGATATTTATTTTCCGTCAATCTCGCTTCCACCGTAAAATTATTGGTGCAGTAGAATTTGGAAGCTGTCTACAACTCTTTGTATGTCGAAGTTGTAGTAGCGTTAAGTCTGAGGTGAAAAGCCTTGCAAGTCCATTTGCCCTCATGCTCACAACAGTGTCCATGATGGCATTGGTGGTGAATCAGATCACAACATGTGCAACAACGTACCCGTCGCCGATCAAGACTCTGAGAAAAATGATTTAGGCGATGAGGAACAAGACAAATGATAACAACGTGGAAGTCGAGAAATCACAGGAAATGGTGTCGCCTAAGACCGTATCCTTCGGCTATCAGCAGAAAGGTACTCAAGGCGTCCTATGAGAAGTTCTTCTCCTTCCTTCTATTATATTTTACCACTTACTGGCGATGATATTCTTTTTAGCTGCGAGTAAAGTTCAAAATTCATAAGAAAATTTTCACGCAGTTGTTGTAGACGCCGCGCTGTACGTGTTACCGCATCGCGTGCCGCGCATGATCTCAGCGTCGCTGTCGAGCGATGAAAATTTCTCCTCCGTTTGCAAGGTGTCAATGATATTGTTCAAAAAACTTATCGCTATCTTTCTAGTACCTTGACTCCATATTTTTCTCATATATCGCTAAGCACATTAGCTACTAATCCTGAGTCTACGCAATTTGAGCCTAAGCACGATAAGCATATAAACGTGTAGCGGAAATCTTCAAGCGTCAGAGTTATATGTTTTGCTTACATTTCTTGTAAAAAATCGAGGACAAGTCTCAAGTTCAGTGACAAAATCACACTTCACATGTGAATAGCGAATGTGCAAACTTTCGATTGCAGCTATCTACTGATACCACATATCCTAGCCGAGTTTTTTCCTTGCTACAATGCAATAGAAGGGCGTCTAGAAAGTGCAATTTCAGTATTGTAATCGCCGAAACTTACTCTCCAGTGGTAATCAAAGTCTAAGAAGACACCTCTGTTGTGCGAGATAAAAGCGACGTAGCACGTGTAACACATACCTTCATTTCGAATGTTACAGCTTTGTGAGAGTCTCCAAAAATAAAATACATATTTGAATTTCGGGATTTAAGCTTGAAATGATAATTTTTAGCCAGAAGAAGCCGATCTTGAAGTGAAGCAGAAGGAGAAGAATCCGAGCTCATCGCAGTCGCTCCCGATCATCGAAGAGACGTCCGTGTCAGTCCAGCAGCCGACGATCACGTGGATGCAGTCTCCGTTCGCGTTCATCACGACGCAGTAGAAGGCACCTAAGCGAGTCCCGAACGCCGATGAAGTCCCGTAGGTGTTCGAACATGTTGGAAAATCGAAAAACACAGATCGATCTTCGAGCAAATACTTCGAGAAGTCATGCGAAGTAGCAAATATGCTCACAGGAGCACAAAAAAAAACAAGAGGACCTCGATCGCCGAATGCTTTGTTGATATCATAAGCACATCGAAAGGAACTTTTCCTACTAATTGTAACACGTTTTCTATCTTTTTTGAATGAAATGTGTGCCTATCCGTTAAAATGTGTGCATCAATTTTTAGAAACTACTAGGAAGGCACCATACACCCGTCACCGTGGTGCCCTTTGAGATTTCGTAGAAACGAACAAGCTGCCCGATCGTCAGTACGAGATAGCGATCCTTAAAGGATTAATCAAAAGGAGCTCAAGGTATTTTTAATTTAGCTGTACCATTTTGGTCTGCCGAAAACAACAAACTTTCGCGTAATTCCTATCGATTAAAATAGCTAACGAGTTCTAGCAGCAGCAGCGGTGTTACAATAGTTTCGATTGTTTGTAAAAGCCTAACAAGGGGCATAGAGCGGGTGAGCAAAACACGGCCTCAAAAAAGGAAATGGAACTCGCGTTTCATACTATACGGGGTCGCGTGCTCTACCACTGCACCACCGAGGCGCATTCACGCCACAGTTCCTTCTTCAACATCTAGATGTTAGCTATCAGCCACTTTCTCTTTCTGGGCAAAATATTGAGTGCTTGATTTGGAATTCGTTGCAGGAGGAATATCCGGTGCACAGCGCCAAGTTCGCTACAAGTGCACTACATGCCTCTCGTGACTCTCATAACACGAATGACCCTCTTTTGTATTTATGAATTAGTTACGCTACTGAGTCTATTTTGATAAATGTAATTGTCACGTGAACTATTGATGAATGTAACTTCTCTAATCTTGATCTGGTATCTCTATCCTTAGCTTTAATTTTGTTCTTTTATCATCATAAAGCCACCTTTCAATGATACATTTATAAACAGTCGGAATTTAAATCTACACACTCTTCGCCTTGTAATTCGCTTAACTGTTATTCCGTTGTCTACGCTATCTGTAACTCTCCTATATACCCTATTGCTGGTGATGTAGCATTGTTGTAGAGATAAATGATAATCCAATACAACGAGTTCGGTACAGAAGCAACTAATAAAGGACCCACTGGCCAGATCAACTCAAACAGTACAAAATCTCACCAAACTTCTTTGCTAAATCAAAACAGGACGGGTGACGTGGGAAAAATTAATTTTTGCATCGTTTTTTTGATCTTATGATCATGGAAAGGTTTGGATACTTCAGTGTCCATGTCAAGTCTAAAGGGTTCTAGAGCTTCTAGAACTTTTCCGTCATACTATGTCAATTTATTTGGTAGAGATATCTAAAGTGGATCAAAATAGGACGAATCACACAAGGAAGGCTAAATTTTGCAACTTCTTCTGATTCGCAAATTAAGCTTCTCTAATGTAGTCTGGAGTTTTAAACCAGTCAGTTAGCCTATAAATTCAATATAACTGCTTATTTGTCTATCCTTTTCACGTAATAGCCCACGCGATTCATGTTTTATGTTGGAGACTTGTTTGAGATCAGGCCTTGGCAGCGATCAACACTGTTCGATAGAATGTTTTCTATTATTCTGATATCAAAAAGAGTTGTTTGCAAAGTTGAAGTGTAACACAAGTACTGTTTCATTATGTCGACGATACTTCATCGGCACGAAAAGATTGAACATTGCTGGAGAGAGTCCTATATTCCTTTGAAAAAAAAAATGCTCATATCCCAAGAAAAAGCAGGAGGAAACGAGCGGTTTGGGGAACGTTTGAGAGCATCGAAGATGTAGTGAAGGGCGCAAAGAACATACGACTCCGTGCTCACCTTTTCGTCTCGACAATTATCCCTGCCCTAACGTATGCAGCAGAAACCTATCGAATGGTCGATGATAGGAGTATCCTGTATCTCACAAATGGGAGAAAGTATCCAAAGTCAAAGATGGAAGATCAAAGACGCTGTTCTACACGCCAGAATATCGAAAATAAGGTGGGCCGGACACGTGATGCGCTCCATCGATGACTGATGGACAAGAGACGTTGCCGACTGTATTCCTCAGGACGTCAAGCGCTCTACAGGAATACCACCGACCCGATGTCCCGATTACCTCACTGAAAGAATAGAAGAAGGATATGTAGCGCAACGAATATTTGGAGCGAGGACGACCCACTGGGCTACTCTTGCAAGCGATAGGGAAAAATGGAAGTGTTGCTGGTACCCGCCCGAGCCACTCGACGACTAACGGGACGACAGGTGATAAAGGTGGTCCCAAAAATTACTTCTTTCTTAAAAGGTGTGTA
>JAHQIW010000947.1:0-21519 GCA_019055375.1 Parelaphostrongylus tenuis | reverse complement strand
AGTAGAAAAATTTAAGATTTTTGAAAATACATCAGCGTCTTCTGCAGGATTTGCTAACACCTAATCGCTTCCAACCTTACTCTCGATGGCGTCCTAGAGGATGGGTGTTGTAGTGCGCACCACTGACGATATTATACGCAGCTATATTACTCCTTCATTGGCTATACATTATTTTACTATTTATATTACAAATGCAGAATGGTTAAATACTAGCTAAACTGACCTTAACTGACTATACAACACCCGCTAGTCAACATTTCTAACATCAACATTTCTCTAATGAAGTTCAATACATACTTGTCGGCAGAACAAAATCCTTACAAAAGATCGTTCGCATATTTCGGCTTGTTTAAAATTTTAATAGAAGGTCCTATACTAAGTTTTTTTTTGAATATCTGAGCAGTGTGATTGATATCCCAACGAACGATATGTTTTGCTCAGTGAAACCGTGAAGTTACGGATCGAGAACGTTTCTTACATGAACGACTACAGCGATGTTGAAATTCTGAAATCTAATCAGTTGTAGATCCCATTCTACTGATTACCAATCGGCGAATACAGTGGAAACTATGTGGGATAGACCATTACTTTAATATGATAAAACAAGAGTATTAACAACACCATTGATCACCTGTTTTCTGTGATACACATTGTAAAAGGATTAATACATAATGATAGATGTTCCTCTCAGTTTACGACACAGTGGAATACAGCAGGCTTAACGTCCATGTGTTTTCCTACAAAATTCATCTGTTTGCACATTCACAATGAAAAAGTCGTGAAAAATTATCGCATGCTTACAGACCGCTTATGTAGCGTGTTGAAGAGTAAAACTGAACGAATAGGCTCTTGCTATACACAGTGTTCTTCCCAGGATTGGTGGTTTCATGTCTGGTAGTCAGTTCGTTAGGTTGTCTACAGATGTAAATTCTACTGTGCAGTATACAATGTCTATTCATTCCTGACACTTGCATCACAGACCATTACCTCACAGTTAGCCTGCGTCTAAACACCTTTTCGTCCTCTGTCTCAGTTTACGGCAAATTTGTTCAGGTAGTGGATGTCAATGATTGCCGCATTTCGAAAACTTTTTTACCTTGAATTATCCGACGGAGTCAATAAATCATCAATATAATCACCATCGTGAGCAACTATAAGCAACTTTTTAATGGGTCATTCGATCCAAGATATTAGGAATTCGATAGCCAAAATCTCGGAGACTTCGACGCTGTAATTGATTCTTGAAAGGTTATCATTGAATGTTGTAGAAGCGAAAAAAAAGATTAGGTTTCGCACTCTAGGTTTTTATCCTAGAAATGATTTTAAATGCACCAAAAAGATATGGCCAAGTAGAGGAAATCATGGAGTATCAAAGTAGCACAAAAAACTTAAGGTTTTACTTTGCAAATGGAGAAAAAATCCTTGATTGAATAACAAAAATGGCGCGCTACTTACGAATTGAAATATGCGATCGATCAGCTGCCTTTCCTGAAAGGTTAAGCATTTGAACCATATTTTCAACAATTTGTTCCGTGTCAAAAGCTAGTGAAGTATTGAGAACAGGGCGTTTTTCGCTAAAATGACTACGTATAAACAAGAATCTTGAAATCTTATCGTCACCAAAAGTGTGTTGTGAATCGTCGTGGTAGGGGATTCAACCAGAAAACCTCTTCCCGATGCGGGCATCACTAACCGCTCGCACTGCATACTGCTCGCCGCCGCGCATAGGCGGCGAGACGGGGTCTACGCCGTGCCCCTGTCGCACCCAAGGTGTTAAAGTAGCTTTTCGAAGTTGACAACAATGAACTAATTCTTCTCAGTAAGTTGGTGTTCGCTCAAGAAGTGGATTCTAAAGAAAAGAGTATATATGTATATATATTTACATATATACAGAAACATGTCAATGCGCATAGTTTTTGGACACCGAAGCTGTCGTCGTATCAAATAAATGAACTGACTCAAAATTGATAGTATTTTTAGTAATTTTCGCATTGTTATGATGTTTCCTATATTTCTAAGAGAACTGAGTGGTGAGCTTTTGCTACACGACCTCAGGCGGGAATCGAACGCACGTTTCATCCTATCCGGGGACGCGTGCTCTACCACTACACCACTGAGGCACATTTGCCCGACCACTCATTCTTCAACATCTCAATGTTAGCTATCAGCCACCAACCTTTGACAGGTTTAGTCGGGTATGCGATTTCGTTTCATAAACCCAGTTGAGCTGACAGCTATTCTAATTACTAATACTCGAAATTCATTGTAATTTTAGTGCATTTCGCACTGTTATGATGTGTGATGCCTCAGTGGTGTAGTGGTAGAGCACGCGCCCCCGGATAGGATGAAACGTGGGTTCGATTCCCGCCTGAGGTCGTGTTTTTGCTCACCACTCTATTCTGAATTAACTCAGCAATTCTTAGAACTTCCACTTATGGAGCTAAAACGCAGTGGGGTAATTCAACTCAAGGTTGACAAGGATATAACATGGTTTTGAGCCGTTAGGCATTGTGTTATACAGGCGCCTATATCATCCTATTAAGACTTATTAGCAACACCTCCCTCGGTTCAGCCAATCCCCTAAGGCTAAATAATCCTTTATAAAGGTTGAGAAATCCAGGCACTACTTTTTTCACTAGTTTTTGACACGAAAGAAAGTGTTCAATAGATGGTTTAAATGCTTAACCCTTTAGGGAAGGCAGTTGATCGATCGCATAGCGCAACTAAAAAGTATCGCGCCATTTTTGTTATTCAAATAGGGTTTTTTCTCCATTTGCAAGGTGAAACTTTAGGTTTTCTATGTTACTTTGATACTTCATGATTATCTGGGAATCATAGGACATTCACTGTCTAATCAAATTTGACGTAAACTGAGACAGAAGACGACAAAGGTGTTTAAAGGCAGACTAACTGTTAAGAGTCATGGTCTGTGATGCAAGTGTCAAAAATGAATAGGAATTGTATTGTGCCTAGTAGAATATACATTTGTAGGCAACCTAGCGAACAGACTATCAGACATAAAGGCGCCAATCTTAGGGAATACACTGTGTATAGCAAGAGCCTCCTCGCTTCATTTTTATTACTCAGCACGCGAAATAAGCAGTCTACAAGCTTGTGATAATTTTTTTTACGATTTTTTCATTGCGGTATGTGTAGACAGATGGATTTTGTGGGAAATCAAGTGGAACGTTAAGAGTGCTGCATTTTATTATGACGCAATTTGAGAATAACATTTATCAACATGTATTATTCCCTTTGCATTGTGTGTCACAGAAAACAAGTGATTAATGGTGTTGCTAATACTCTTGTTTCATCACATTATGGTAATGGCCATATCCTGCTTAGTTTTCATTGTTTTCGTGCCGATTGGTATCCAGTAGATTGGGGTCTAGAACTGATTAGCTTTTAAAATTTCACCATCGCTGTAGTCGTTCTTGTAAGAAACGTTTCCGATTCGAAATTCTGCGGTTCCACTGAGTACAACACAGCGTTATGCGAACGAAATTGTGAAGTAGGTATATGTACATATTTTGTAAGGATTTCGTTTTGTCGACAAGCATGTACCGAACTTTGAGAGTGAGAGAAATGTTGATTAGTGGTTGTCGAATAGCCACTTGAGGCTAGTTTAGTTAGCATTTTACTCTTCTGTTTTTGTAATGTAATTAGTAAAATAATGTATAGTCAGTGAAGAAGTAATATAGCTGTTTATTATTTCGTCAATAGTGCGCACTAAGGCATTCATCGTCTACGACGCCATCGACGGTGAGGTCGCAAGATGGTAGTGAATAGTGGATTTGACGCTGACACTCTTCTAAGATTGCGTCGTATTGTTGCTTCGATTAGCGCGATCTCCTCTTGGCTTCGACGTAACACTGAACGAGTAAAAGTCAGATAGAAATGCACACAGACAAAATAAAGAATGTTACGGAGTGTATAGTAAATTGGTTCTATTCTACGGCGCTATATTTATCAAAGAAAAATGCTCCGAATTCTACCAGTTTATTGAAGAGCTATTTGTTAAGCGTTATAAGGCGGTTAGAAATTTGTAGGGCCTGAGATTATGCTAAAAAAAAGTATGCTGATTTCTTTGAGTCACTTTTTGCTCTATTACATACAGGTAGGACTTGATGGCGAAAGTGGTTGATTTTAGAGAAGACCGCGATTGCTTTATTTTTTCGCAAACGAACTTCAGGCACGTCTTCTAGAAATTTGGCAATTTTGAAAAATTTTGAATTCTATTCCTTTTTATTTCGTTCTGCACATTGTACCATCAAATTACCACTTTGAGACATTTGAGAATTTTGGCCCTATTCGAATCCAAGGTATGAAAGAATAGTCTCGTCTAGTAAACTAGAGTGAAAATTCTTTTCTAAACCTGTAAAATTCTCAGTTGCTCTAGAATTTTATTGATCGAAATATTAGGTCAAAGAAAAAGCTCCTTAACACCCCCAAAAAGTTCGAATTTTATGCTTCCTTCACAAAGAATCGGTTAATGTAAAATCATGAGGATATCTCAGGAGTATTTCCATGAGAAAGCAGATAA
The DNA here is from genome assembly GCA_019055375.1 of Parelaphostrongylus tenuis. Classification (NCBI taxonomy): domain Eukaryota; kingdom Metazoa; phylum Nematoda; class Chromadorea; order Rhabditida; family Metastrongylidae; genus Parelaphostrongylus; species Parelaphostrongylus tenuis. The sequence continues at coordinate 16,976 of JAHQIW010000947.1, read as the reverse complement.
ACTAAGTCAACGACTTGTTATTCGAGAAATACCCGACTTGATTCGTCAAAAAAGTGCGCCGTTCCAGCAAGACAAAGCCATATCTCAACACCGCGAAGAAGAGTGAGGAAAAGTTGGATGAATTGGAGGGAGTCGAGGTTATGTCGCACCCAGCCCACCGTCCAAATACCGTGTCGTCCGATTAAGATCCAATTTCCGAATAATGTAATATCTCCTGCGTGGACGGTCTGAGAGACATTTGATCAAATTGAAGAGGCAGGTCAGGAATTTCTTGATTCAAAGCCCAAGGAGTCGCAGTTCCGAAAGAATCCGGAAGCTCGCAGGTCGTTGGCAGCAGATCGTGTATTATGCTAGTTGTTGTTTTGCAGGATATTTAGTACTGTTCTCGAATAAATTTATGTATAAACTTTGAATTTTTAGCGGCTGTTAAGAAGTCTTTCCTCAGCCTGACATTATCGTCGTTTGGTTAGGATTTGGTGTGGCTTGGGTGAGGCATGTGATGTCACTGCACCCACTTCGTCCTGAGAAACGCGAGTGATTGATCAACATTTCTTGAGCGAATACAACAAAAATTCGGACAATTCCAATTGTTTCTTTGTCAAACCGTTTGTCAAATGTAAGCAAGTGGAATGAAACAAGAAGTTATTAATAACATACCAGGTCTCATTTGCAAAAACGCCTCTACAATGTCAAATAGCAACGGGTCCAGCTTAACGCCGATAATAATGGTGCGACACTGGAAAAAATCATTTTCCATGTATTTAGATCCGTTAGCACGAATAGATTTGTCATGGGCAAAAGGAACAGAATAATAAGAAGTAAATCATAATCGAAAATGTTTCAAGCCGTTTTTGAAGCTTCAACCGTCAGAAAGTGATAGAGGAACATATATCAAAAGATCGACTGTTTTTGAAACCCCCAAAAAACATTCAATATAATTCCAAAAAAAAAGAATGATTTAAGCTCAAAAAAGGGGTTGGTAAGCCCAGGGTCATACACCGGTGTTTCGGAGGTTCGTCCTCCTCATCAGTGACCCCCGCCCCACATTCAGCCCTGCATTGAAGCAAGGAGGGTGGCGTATGTGGTGATGGCACAGTGTACTATGACACTGTACCATCACCACCTCTCAGTCGATAGATTTTTGGCTGTTAGATCAAAACTATATCAAAAGATCGACTGTTTTGAAACCCCCAAAAAACATTCAATATAATTCCAAAAAAAAGAATGATTTAAGCTCATCACCACATACGCCACCCTCCTTGCTTCAATGCAGGGCTGAATGTGGGGCGGGGGTCACTGATGAGGAGGACGAACCTCCGAAACACCGGTGTATGACCCTGGGCTTACCAACCCCTTTTTTGAGCTTAAATCATTCTTTTTTTTTTGATAGAGGAACACTAATTGACTCTAAGTTGTGGAATGTGGCGGTTTGCTTTCGTATCCAGTTCAATGACACAGAATTTCAAAATTTATAACATCCAAGAAAAAGTCGCATAAATGAACAATAACGAAGGCAAATATAAGCTTTTGTAAATTCATGTTAAGTGGGTGTTAGAGCGACAACAAGCGAACTCAAATACCTGAGGACAGCTTCCGCGATATCTGCTCCGTTTAAGCCATAATAGAACACATGAAAAGCAGCATTTATGATTGCATGGATCAATGCTGTAAGTGATTTTTCATAAAGGCAAGATAATGTTAGCGATTTTAGATTATGAGCGACTTATATTATATATATATATATAATATAAGTTTATATATATATAATATAATATAAGTTTATATATAATATAATATAAGTTATATATATATATAAATCTTTAGATTTTTCAACATGCACGAGCTTGCACAAAAATGTTCACTTGACTAAGCTGTGGACGTTTTCTCCTCGCTCAGAGCCATCTGAGTCGGATCATCAATTCCACTTGTTATTTACGAGAACAGAGAAGAAGAGTAAATAGTAATTTGGAATGAAACGTACTTGATGGGTCTGAATAATATGTTGAGGCAAACACAACATTTCAAAGAGGCTTCGAGCTGATCAATAAACACAGAATTGCTTTGCTCCACTTGAACTACCTAAATCTTTCTCGATATCACAATCCACAATATTGAGTGAAATACATCATCATTTTCTTCAGTGAATTACTTCGAAGTCTGCCATACAATGATAAATAAGGGCAAAACGTTTTAAAATTTCAGGGATATGATTACGTAGTCGAGAAACAGCACTATCTCATCCTTAGCCTAGTAAATATGTCATCCAAATCCTTAACCCCCGCAGGAAAGAATTTAATAATTCTCAGCACTCCAAAGAAATAAATTTTCATGAGGTTAGTGAACAAATTGAACAAGGGTCTTCTATTTCATTCATACCTGTTGATTTTCGGCACTGTCGTTGGGTCGGAAACTTCTGGGGGTGAAAGGTGAACGATTTCCTCCTAAAATTAGGATTTTGATTACATGTAAGCGATAGAATGCAGTACTAGTAGCAAAACGAACGTCTCGATTGTAATACAGACTCAGGTGATTCGAATGATGGCGAAGATGATATGGGCTGAGGTTGTTGTGTTAACGAAGCAGCCATTCGAACAGCTTCACTTTCCGCATTGTGGAAGCAACAGTCAATACTTCGACCATCTGAAACTTCCAAAAAAACCAGTGTGATCAGGAAGCTACTATGCCTTAATCCTTATGGTTTTTTCTCCCTTTTCTCTAAATAGCTTTTATGAAATATTGGAATGAGTTTCTTTTTCATCTAACTAGCACAATCATATCTTCTTTTTGGAGATTTTCCAGCCAGTCTCTGAATTTCTAGGCCAATATTATAGCTTGATATTTTAAAGCGAATTGGCGAATAAATAATAAATGGCTTGAACTTTCATAGAAGCAATCCGATAGTGAATATTGATATAAAAGAGCACTGCGCACTTTTGTATATGTTTTCGTTTCAAGAGAGAAGAGAAAAAAAAACGTTACTCACTCGATGAAAATGTTAGCACATCACCACTGACAAGTTCTTTCAGACCTCTTTCTGTCACCACTGAACCGTTAATAAATACTCTTGCCCTTCTGAACAAATTTTTTGGAAAATGCGGAGTATAGGAAAAGTTGTGAGTTAGAAAGAAATTTGAAATTGCTCAAATTAGTTGCCATGGTTTCAATACGATTTGAGCACGATAAAAATATAGCCCATATAGAAAATCCTGAATCATGTGTCGTTAAGGACAAGAATAAATACTAATCGTACTAGCCTTGATCCAAAAATGTCCACTGCAATTAGATTTAATTTTTGTTCAGTGATCAACATACCTGGTTGGAGTTGATATGATGGAAAAGTGCGGCGCTCCCCTTACAACACTTTTAATCAGTTCAACATGGGCCGCAGCCAAATAAGGAATCGCCAAGTGAATATCGCAGCCTAAACTTCAAGTTATTGTAATTGGTTGTGTGCTTCAATAGCTTTAAACTTTCTTTAGTCAATGGATGAATAATGAAGAATAACTGACCGCTTTGCGTAGTAATTGTTTATAGCAAAGCCAAAAAGAGACAAGTAATAATACTTGTACTATTACTAGCACTACTACTACCAATGATAATAATCATAAGAAATGCAAAGCGAAAATCTACTTAGGCTGCTGCCATTTGGGTAGCGTAGTGATTGAAGGTTTGCTTGACAGTAGACGCTAGAAAGTTAAATTCGACTCGCTTCTGCTTAAGCAAGCCTCGTATACCTCTAAGGTCAGTAAACTGGCACTTAACTTATCTGAGAAGGCCTTCCTCAGATCCATGACAGCCGGTGACTGTCTGCAGTAAAGATTGGAATGTACCCTAGCACACTATCCCAAAATTCATAAAGAATATTTTCGACTAACATTCTAAGAAGTTTATAACGATAATCAAATTCTTGAGCATCATCCAGTATCTGGTGAATTCGATGATACGAATTGGCTTGATACACAGAACCGACCTTGTACAAACTAAACATTGGTCAGATGATAGTGATATCTCGATGAGCCAACTCCAATTTGTTGGAAAAATTTTTCAGTCATCAATGACTGGCTTCTCATCGATTTCTCCTTTGTTAAATCTTATTATACAAGTTTTCGCTCTCACGCTAAAGACTCTCACATAACCTCTAATAACTAATCAAGAAAATAGGGCTCACAAAATTCCATCGTTAATTTTTACATGGTAAGCGAAAAAATGAGTGAAGAGTAACTATCAGCTTTATAAAGTAATAAAAGAAAAGAAGACTGATGACACCTCACCACTTACGATAGAGGAAGTGGCCAATTTCAAAACATTTGGCAAATGGTGAACGACAATTGAAGTCACATCCAGGAACCGCCCCGTTAAATGTGTGTGGTTCACACGTGACCCACTCCTTTCATGCCTATCGCCACGCAAACAGACTATCTAATCACTTCTCAATAAGCAGCATATACTCAACAGAGGATGCCAGAACTCTCCATTTATCCGCAAACTTAAGCACAACATGTAGGAAATCTCTACAGCAGAAAAGCGAGCCTATTTCTCATAGTTTACCTGGATTTCTGCCAATAGTAAAAAATTGCTTTTCCTCCAAATAGCGTACGTGAATAGACGAATTTGTTTCCCATGTGAGACATGGGCGTGCACTATCTATGATGCGAGTTCCTGAGTGTGAAGATTTGCTCCTACAAAAGTTCGTAAATCTTAAGCAATCGCACTATACCTGGGTTATGGCCGAATGACAGATGAATACGTTGTGGTCCTAAAATAATACTCTATGCAAATATGTGCTTTGCAGAGGCTTTTGTTATACTGCTTATAGTATCATACAACCAACCCTTAACCAAAGTGATCACATCGTGAAAAGCAAGCACTTTTCTCCGATCGCGTGGGACAGGAATATCATTTACTAGAATTTCCCCAAAGCTGAAATCAACAATATGAGCGTTTATAGAGGATTTGAAGATGAACTGTGTCAAGCAAATTGTTGGTAGCAGTTGAATGTCCTACTGCGCATGGGAATGGTAAAGTATCGAAAAAGTTCGCGACTATCCAATTCAATACTTAGATTAGTTGTGGGAACGCCGATATAATTTATCATAAAATGTTACCAAAAAAGGCAAGAGATATGTCCTCACCTGCGTGTTGTTATGAAGTAGGATACTCGTTTACGACGCACAACACGATGTAGGGATGCGTGTATTGGCAACAACTCAGAATCCGGAAATGCCATATCACATGCTAGAACAGCATTACTTTTTCTTTATCTTTCCACCCACATTTGTATAAAGAAGAATAAATACTTGTTCTGTTAACGATTTTATTTCACTTTGCCGCACGTTTGCCCTAAGAAATATTCTCAAAAGTTTAATGCCTCATGTGGCTGGTGAGTGCTAATCGATCTCTACTGGACGAAGTACGAGTATTCGTCCTTGCAACAATGTCTTGCAAGCTGAGGAATACCATTCCTATCCGTAAGTTAGGAATAGACCTATATTAGCCCTTTGACGACTAGCGTTGATAGGCAGGCGGCGTCGCACCGTCTCTTGCACGGCACTCAGGGGCGGCGCATCTGCGCATCTGTGTAAGAATATTATGCTTCATCCGTCTCCGCTGCCATGAGCGCCTTCATTATCACGATACGAGGCGTTGCCTTTGCAACAACTGGTTGAAACCGTGAGAAAATTGAGAATTAGAACAAAGGCAGAAGAGAGTACTCCCGACAAGGTTATACGATGACGACCACAAAACAAAGTTTCTTCGTCAAAAATGATTTTGCATACTACATTACAATCGGATTTTTTGCTCGATCTGATATATGAACATTATTCATTGCTGCAATTGCTGCAGTCTTTGTCATTTCACCCTTTCATTTGCTCTTCATGCTCAGCATGTGTCCGAGGTACACATACGAGGTGGTCTTTGTAATCAGGGATCTACCTAGTTTGATATATTCACCTACATCACTAATTCTTTACGAAGACGTGTTCTGCAACAACTTGAAGTGATTAATCGGTCATTGATACCCGGATTCTGTAATGAATATGATCATCTCCATATTGATGCAAAGATTCGATTCAGCTGCATACTTGAAAAGAACTGTGCTCACCGTCCAAACAAAAAATAGGGAAAAAGTTATTTACGACGGAGCTACTCTTACTAAAATCCTGTCCTCATATGACTGGCAGATAAAGACACAATCTATCGAAAGCCATCAGCTGCTTGTCGAAGCATTGAAACTTGTGCTGAAACCGCATCACTTCTATAAAAAATTCAGAACGCATGTCCGTTGTCATTAAGTATTCGAGAACGGAAAGGAACTGAGATTTGATCTCACTACATTACACGGCGGATAGTAAATGTAAGCAGAAGAAGACATAAAATGGCAGAAAGGTGCCTTATTAAATGATTCTCATTATCTTCCAGCTTTTCCATTCCATATTCTCCCACACTGTTTACAGTCTCGCTGTCGTTTCTAATCTCATTTTTCTGCTGTCTCTTCGTATCTAATATTCCTAAATTCAATGAAGTATTCATGGACATTTCACTGTAGGTCCTCCTTTGAGTTAATGGTATAACGGGTCCACATTGCTTTTATTAACTGCACAAGTTATAGAGTTGCATTTGACTATACTGACTTCTTCTATGTAATATTTCGTAAAAAGAATCTTCCTCTACTAATGGCGAAGGTTCCTTCAGCTAATTTGCGGTAGTCTCTATTGAGAGCCTTGGCTCACGGGCTCGATCCAAGTGATGACCGGTTTAACTTGAGATTTGAACGTCGCTTACTTGTCGTCTAACTATCCGACATCGTGGATGGGTGTACCCATTGTGTGAGGTAATGAAACACGAATAGCTGTATTAGCCACTGTTGTTATTAGTGTTATAGAATCACCTAGAGTGAAGCTTTTCTCACGACATCACCGCCACTGGCAATAGCTGGCTTCTGTGGATCAACGTTAGATCTGCTATCCGATACCAAAACGGGGTAAATTCTAATCCTTTGAGGACCACGTATGACGTTTCGCCGGACACCGCGCGACGTCAAAATTTTCAGCTGCTGTAATGGAGGCGCTGAGCTCCGTGATAAAGGCGGCACATATCGTGAGAAGACAGACGCCAGAGAGCATCGTGGATGCGGAGAGACGAACCCAAGTTCTGAGGGAGTATTTTCATCACGAAACGGTCGGATTTCATTGAAAGAGCTTCCACAAAGATAATTACTGTCATCGTCATTATCAAAGTCATTATCGAATGGAAGTATTATTCATTTTATCAGCTACAAGTTCGACTGTTGCTCACTGTACTGCCTAGCACTGTGTAAGTGAACTTGTCAGATCTCACAAACAGCACAAAACAGTGGCAATTACCATCACTATCATAATTATTATCATTATCACTAGCATAATCAATATTACCATCATAATCACTGTCATTATCGTTACCATTTGGCGATGCAGTCTTCTCATTGAATTAAAGGAAATGTGGATGTAATATGGAAAATTTGAACGTTCTCTCTACTTAGATTATCTTTGTGGAAGCTCTTACAATAAAATCCGACCGTTTCGTGATGAAAATACTCCCTCAGAACTTGGGTTCGTCTCTCCGCATCCACGATGCTCTCTGGCGTCTGTCTTCTCACGATATGTGCCGCCTTTATCACGGAGCTCAGCGCCTCCATTACAGCAGCTGAAAATTTTGACGTCGCGCGGTGTCCGGCGAAACGTCATACGTGGTCCTCAAAGGATTAGAATTTACCCCGTTTTGGTATCGGATAGCAGATCTAACGTTGATCCACAGAAGCCAGCTATTGCCAGTGGCGGTGATGTCGTGAGAAAAGCTTCACTCTAGGTGATTCTATAACACTAATAACAACAGTGGCTAATACAGCTATTCGTGTTTCATTACCTCACACAATGGGTACACCCATCCACGATGTCGGATAGTTAGACGACAAGTAAGCGACGTTCAAATCTCAAGTTAAACCGGTCATCACTTGGATCGAGCCCGTGAGCCAAGGCTCTCAATAGAGACTACCGCAAATTAGCTGAAGGAACCTTCGCCATTAGTAGAGGAAGATTCTTTTTACGAAATATTACATAGAAGAAGTCAGTATAGTCAAATGCAACTCTATAACTTGTGCAGTTAATAAAAGCAATGTGGACCCGTTATACCATTAACTCAAAGGAGGACCTACAGTGAAATGTCCATGAATACTTCATTGAATTTAGGAATATTAGATACGAAGAGACAGCAGAAAAATGAGATTAGAAACGACAGCGAGACTGTAAACAGTGTGGGAGAATATGGAATGGAAAAGCTGGAAGATAATGAGAATCATTTAATAAGGCACCTTTCTGCCATTTTATGTCTTCTTCTGCTTACATTTACTATCCGCCGTGTAATGTAGTGAGATCAAATCTCAGTTCCTTTCCGTTCTCGAATACTTAATGACAACGGACATGCGTTCTGAATTTTTTATAGAAGTGATGCGGTTTCAGCACAAGTTTCAATGCTTCGACAAGCAGCTGATGGCTTTCGATAGATTGTGTCTTTATCTGCCAGTCATATGAGGACAGGATTTTAGTAAGAGTAGCTCCGTCGTAAATAACTTTTTCCCTATTTTTTGTTTGGACGGTGAGCACAGTTCTTTTCAAGTATGCAGCTGAATCGAATCTTTGCATCAATATGGAGATGATCATATTCATTACAGAATCCGGGTATCAATGACCGATTAATCACTTCAAGTTGTTGCAGAACACGTCTTCGTAAAGAATTAGTGATGTAGGTGAATATATCAAACTAGGTAGATCCCTGATTACAAAGACCACCTCGTATGTGTACCTCGGACACATGCTGAGCATGAAGAGCAAATGAAAGAAAAATTTGGCAGGAAAAGGAAAGTAACATGGCTGCATTCGAATCTCTCTGAAAAGCCACTGTCAATCAATGGGCCTAAAACTCCATGTATACCGTTCTGATACAAAAGTTTTTGCATTTTCCGCTTGGCAGCAAAAATGTGGGCTGAAATCTGATCTATCAAAAATTCTGACCATCACGCGCAAGGCATTTAAACAATGTTTTCCAATATTTAACCGGCAATCACAGCATCTAAACGAAATCGGTAGACCAGGACTTTGAAAGCTGTTGCACTTGATGCAGAAAAAATTTCACCGATGGTGACGCATAGATGAACCGGTCATATTATAAGAAAAAAAGGTTAGAAGACAGAAGAAGAGAAAAGTGGGGTTGACTCAAAGAGAGTGCAATGGTACTCTTGGAAAACCACTCAAGCGGTGGGCGAACGACATGTATATGCCTAACGTCAATGATCTGCATTAGCAGATGTCACAGAGTTTAGAATCGCGGAATGAGCCTCGCTGACGTCATCATGTTCGAAGCAGATCACGACCATCAATGACGCCTAGGTAAGTGAGAAGCGAAAGGAGATAATGCTAGAGCACGCATTACTGATGAAGACAGGTCATTCAAATATCCAAGTACTGCACAAATGGCAGCGATGATGCTCAACATAGACTCAATTTATTTAGCACTACTTGATAAAACTACTTAATAATATACAAAGAACTGAACGTAGTGCACAAAAGTACGAATATTGTCTTAAATTATAGTATTCATCATGTATTACTCTGTATTAACATATCACCGTTATACAATGCAATATGATAAACAAAAATCATCGTTGAGGACTGGTTAGCGTAGTATATAGTTTAAGTCAATTATACAATAGTATGGTCGATGCTGACTAACGTTCTGAAGAAGTGACCGTATATTTAGAGAAAAAGTTTACAGCTGTAAATCAACTGCTACTTACTACGACGTTTTCCTATTGTGTACACGTATTTGCAATCAAACATAATACAAATTGGTTGCGTTTTCACCACGCCATAAGAGGAAAGGACGAGAAGGCTGACTGTTCATATCTAAACGGGTGTGATTAACATGGATACTGAACATCACTTAGTCTTGATTTTCCATAGAACAGCAAAAAAAAACAGGCATCTTACCTTAGAGTTGAATCGAGTTGACCGCTTAGAGGCACACAGAGTTTATGAAAATAAAACCTACTCAAAGTTTCTGCTTTTATACCCTTATCCATGATATGCTCAAAAAATGCTTATCAGTCAGCTATCTCCAGCTTGTTAGTCGTAAGGCTATGAGGTGTATCGCATTCTAGTATATATCAGGATTCTATGCATGCGAATGACAAGCGCACTTTCTACCCTTCTGGGGCGGCGGTTTGAAATCACAACGTACACCGCAATTCATAAGTTACGTGTGATTTTCGCACTTTAACACACTGCGACATACGCCTGCGACACGCCGCCAATCTCAGGCGCCGCAAACGACGAACAGTTTGGGGTGCCGAGTGGTTAATGATGCCAGCGGGTCGCAGAGAATGTTGCTGTTCAACCCCTCGACGCTTGGCGTCGATCGTTTGGCTTTATTTTTTGGTGTCGATTGGTATTTGAGGTTCTCTTAAACATGTAACCATTATAGAAAAAAATCTCATACCTCATTTCGTATTGCCGTGACACAAACAATTAAATAATATATTAGTCATCATAAATTTGGCATTCTGCAACTTATAGCAAAACATATACATATTTAGATTTGACGTATATACATACAAAATGGCAAAAACAACACAATTTAATATGAGCAGTAACACAAAAAATATAGTGTAATAACTAAATATTGTTTGAACACCTTTGTTATTTCTTAGATCTACGCTACGTACAAAAAGTAGGATTTGCAAAGCATCTAAGCCTTTTTTTAAATAATACTTACGTTTATTTAAGAGCCTTTGATAGTGATCGGCACAAAACCCGGTCTTGAAGCCTCGAGGAGGAGGTCAAGCCATTAACCTTCTATGCAATAGCCGAAATCAGTAACCACTCGGCGCGACGGACTATTCGTCACACACGGCTGCCGGGGTTGACATTGTGCGCAAATCGTACCCAAGGAGCTGATTAGGATTTCTTTTACTGTTCTGAAAAATTCTAAGTTTCGCTTATTACATTAGAACTCCATTTTTATGTGTTTATAGAAGCCTTATGTGGAGGTAAAGCGATCGTTAACTGCGCAAGTCATGCTGCTATTGGCATTCAATCATTTTTAACAAGATATAACAATGATACTACAATATAACTCTATCAGCTTCCATATAGTTTTGTTTCATGTCAAATTCAAAAGTTGACATAATGTCTGAAGATTTGGAAACAGCGAATAGTTCGTCAAAAACGATGATGCATTCTGAAAAAACGTACAGTCGAAAAGATGAGAATAATCTATCCACATTTTCAGTCCGGCCTAAAATGGATGTACATGTGTGAAAAGTTTCACTCGTCCTTCTAACAGATGCTATAAAGTGTCTTCTCAGGCAACAAATCATTCAATAGCTTTTATTTTTGTATTTTTCTCACTCCCGCAGTGTGCTCAAAATCAGGACAGCGGCGTCTACAAAATGAAAGTTTGAAACAATTCATGTGTAGTTACGTAGGTCATTGCCGTCTCACTCGAGTATACATCACTCTATTGTGGCTTCGGCATTTCAAGTCGTTCTGTGATATGCTCATACAACGCAATGGTGATTCACGCTGAAAGTCATTATTGTCGTTGTAGAGCGGCCAATACACTTACTAACGTTTCATGCAAAGCTCTTCAATGTCTGGGCCAAACAAGGTGGACAGGGTATCTTTAACCAGTTGGAAAGGCTTTAAAAGTTTTTCCTCCAAACAGTTCGTAGTATTTGAAATTCGAAAACACTTCTTAATACGCAATATCGGCAAGAATAAAATTTGGTTTCACTCTGCGCGGATTTTTGCTCACCTAAGGTTTGTAGCGGCACTTTGGAAGTTTTACTTTTATTCGAGCGCATAAAAAACTAAGCTGCGTTTCACACTAGGAGATTTGCCCTTCAAAAACATACGAACGTGTGGAGGAAATCGTGATATATCAAATCATTAAAGGAAATCTAAGGATTTTTTCCGAAATGGGAAGAAAACTTGCAAATAAAAACGAGAATTGTACACCCTCTTGAATCGTGCTGGACGCAGCGATTTCAGCAGTTAACTCGAAAGGCCACGATTCGCAAAGAGTCGAAACAGAGGGCGGATTACTGAGAATTACCGGAAGAAATAACCACATTTACTACCAAGACTAAATATCTTGATTTTTCATAGCTTGCTGTTCGTATTCTTTCTGTTTGTTCTCCTTCAAACATTTAGTTTTATTCACATATTAGCCCTTCCAGATTCGCGATGTCTCCACCTCGAATCTCAAACTGTGTCATGATCTTCGATCCTATTGACGATCCCAGTAAAACTTTCTTCCGTAAAAAAATACTCGCACAGTTTTGGATTGCGTTCATTCATATATTTGGTAAATGAATATATTAGCACTTGAAAGATTCACTGCGTCATAACTTGTATAGAGGACATTCTGTTAGATTGAGCAAGAAGTTCAGAGAAATTTTTGCAAATTTCATTTGACATTTCGTCGTTATTTATTGATTTCTTGGTATAGTTTTATCTAGTTCATTATTTTTAGCGCCACAGTGCTTATTGTCCAGTATGATTTACGTATGCTGATAGGCCATTATTGGAGAAAAAGTTGAACGATCTTCAAATACGTCAATGGACTAATGAGTGTCAAGGTGGCGGCGAGGAAATCGACTGTGGGCAGATGGTTTCAAAGATGGCAGTTTTGATATCCAACGCATACTCCATTTTGTCCGGTCATATGTATTGGATGTAAGTGACATGCAAGCTGTTTTGGATGCTGAGCTTTTATCGAGCACTCGTAATTTGACTGAAGAGTTTGCTGTATCGCAGCGGACCGTTGTCAGCAAGCTATAGCAATTTGACCTCATCCAAAGATGAAGAGCCATGAATGGTAGAAAGTCGTAGATAATGGTAGTCCATACTTTGAAGAATAGTTATCGTTGTTTTGTTGTTAATTTGCGCATGAAAGCGAAATATTTAAAAATTCCTTAAAACTTTTTGTTCAACCCTAGATAGCTTTCTCTCACGATATTCGGTTTCAATTCCATTCCAGTGGCATTTTTTGTTTCGAAAAGGAAGTATTCATAATGCTTTAGATTGCTTCCATTCAAACGTCTTACTTCATGCATATATTGACCCTTAACAGATTCAATGTGTCATTACCTCGACAGAAATCAATCCAGCTTTTTTATCACGAGTTGGTGTTCACAGCGATTAAAGTGACACTATCATTTCTATACAGAAGTAATCCTTTATAAAGAAAATATAACCCTCTAGCGACCAATCATTCAAAGCGTAGCTGGTCATCACTTATGAATTAATACTTATCTAGTGATCTGTAATCTATTTTAACTCTGCGGGCTAATTTCTTGAGATCGTCGTAGAACGTAGATACTTTTTTGTCTTACAATTTAAGAGAAGTGTTTTAAATAATGATTTTAAACGAAGACAGTTACCATAGTGGACGTACACACTATTGCGGTCACGATTGCACCAGGCTCTAGTATTTGGCATTCGTCAGCATGATTTTTGAATGACGGTGCTAGAGCAATTTGCCATCCAGTAAACGTATTAACTTCGATTTTTCAAGCTTAAGATGCTTATAATCTTCGAATACTTAGCTGAAGCAAGTTTTTCAATGCGACCCAAGCTTACACATGCTGTGACTGAGCATGCCGTTTTAGAAGACATAGATTTTACGGATATCTTCGGTTATAGAGAGACAGAAGAATATCCGATCTTATTCGCTGGAGAAGAACTTTCTATAGGAGTGTTCGTAATCATTTAACAGCTCGAAACTTAGCTAGAGCTTCACAGCCGGTTTTTTAACTGTCTTTCTTTGACGTTGTTGTAGAAAGAAATCACTACACAAGCATATTTTTGGCCGGACAGAGCTCTTTCATTGAACTATCATCAATGACCACTTGAAAGCATAGTGTTTGCTGATTCCAGCGCATGCTTATTTTCTAGAAAGACCATTTGTCTGCAATGCAGCAGGGAAAATAACACCGACTCACATGCACAGACAAGTGGTCTTTGGCCATTTCACAGGTTGCTGGTTAAGGCAGTAAAGTCGGCTGACGCGATTATCGATTGAGTTCCGTGATATGAGCGCAAAGAGAAAATCTCATAGCATTTTAAGGTATTCGAGTCTGACTGAAGCAAGTAGAAGTTCTAGCCTTCTGGAGTCCATCAAAGTGATCACAATAATAATTGATCAATCCGTATTCGTGATAATGCAGAAGTATCTCAAGTCTTTTTCCAGCAGAGTCATACGTTCTATCTAGAGTTTTTATTTCAAAGCGAAGAAGTACTTCTTGATTGAATAACAAAGAACTCATTAGCATAAGACAGATCCAAAATAGATCGATTATTGCGCATCCGCGTTAACACCCCACCCAGCGGCACATGTTTTGCCCAAAGACCACCATGCTTGCTCATGTGAAACAATCTTCTTTTCCCTACTTCGTTGCAGAAAAGCGGCCTTTTCATTTTATAAGCGCAGCGTTAGAATCAGCAAACATTGTGCTATCGAAAGTTTGCTAATATTCCATGAGATCTGTCCGGCGAAAAATACGCGCAGGTGAAACATAATTTTAGTCTGCATTTTGTAACTTATAAAAGAGTATTATACCTTTCCTTTGAGTGCTTTATTAAGACTACGCTCAAATTCCAATAGATCCTTCCATTATTATTTGAGCCAACATGTCATGTGGTCTGGTAAGGGCTCTTGTACAGCCCGAGACACGTGTTTCGTCCTTACAGACTCATCAGCCGGGCAAAACCCACACTCTGTGTTAGGTGAAAATTTCGCTTGACATAGAGTGTAAAACGTACGTCGTCGATAACTCTCTATATGGAGTGTAACGCTCTCGAGAGAACTGACTATAGAAAGATCGACAGACGACGGGTTCTGCCCGGCTGATGAGTCTGTAAGGACGAAACACGTGTCCCGGGCTGTGCAAGAGCCCTTACCGAGACCACATGACATGATGGCTCAAATAATAATGAAAGGATTTATAAAAGAGTCTTTTTAAAAACCTGTTATGTGCCTCTCTTGCGAAAGATTCATGCTTTGGAAGGAATATTAACAATTTCAAAAATAGTTCCTCTCCAGCGGATCAGGTCGAATATTCATTTGTCCCCTTATAATTGGAAAGAATCAATTCTTCAACAATAAACCGAGAAAAGAAGAAATGTCGTGCTAGAGATAGCGGGCCAGCGGCTGAATTTGTGACGCTAACAGGCATTTTATAATGGTTAAGTGAATGTTACAGTGCATCATGGAATTGTCGACGAAGTCTCTTACGTGACTCTGCAGTCTTTCAGTCTCTGCAAGTTCAAGTGTTTTCTCTTTTCACTGCAGTAGTAGTAGTAGAACTGCGCAGCCGCTGTTCATATGATTGCCAACACTCCTATAAAGAAGTTTTGTCCAACAAATGAGGTCGAGTATTCATTTGTTCCTCGTAACAAAAAAGAGCTACATTTTGAAACCTTGCTGTTAGAAAAATATGCGACAATCAAGTCGAGAACGGAGCCTCCTTCATCGACTCTTCAATCCGAAGCTAAATTGTACATTATGAGATGAACGTTGAAATCGGACATTAGTTTCTCGAAAGGAGAAAATGTAATCGTGAGCTACAGGAGTGAAAACCAAGATCATTGTGACTAAATGATTTAAGCTGCTCTTGCTAAACATAGACTTAGACGTTCTCATTCCTGTTTCCATAAATAAAACGTTGTCTTCTTAGTAGAATTGAGTTATAGAATATATGAAAATTGATTTGATTGAATGCATGAAACTTGATTCATAACAACAATAGAGGACAGAAAAGGATAAAATTCGCTTGTTTGACTTTGATCTGTTTCTTTGCAAAGTGCCATGGGTTCAACTGGATTATACACTGTGGAGATTGTTTAATAGTTCATAGGCTAAGTGAACTTGTAGAGCCAATAACGTGTCAGATCAAAATGTTAGCTTGCTTTCTATCGTCATAGACTAGTTGTCTTAGTAGATAGGAAAATGTACCACTTTCTGGTGCTGCAAGCCGAAGCCGGTTAGCATAATTACGAAGTAGGAAATGTTCGCCCATGTTTGTGTAGCAAATTAATGTTCTACACTGAATTTACCCGGCATGTGTCAAGTATCCTGTATTACCGTTCCTTTCTGTAGCGATCGGATGTCGCGATAAGTGAGGTTGACATGCACGTCACAATATTCAACCTACATTGGGGGCAAGACGAACACAAAGTAAGTTAAAGTTGTCTCCTTTTTTTGCTCTGGCTCTATATTTGTTCCTGACTGTTTCTTTTGTGCTGAATAGAATTAGGAACATTCAAAATCCGGTGGCAGTTGAACTCGCGTTTCACCCATACCAGATTCGCGTACTGCTATTACACCTGTTATGGTACCGCTCTGCTGACACTCTTTTTGTTCGATATAAGCTATCGTCTCTGTGCTAATTCATTTATAGGAACGAACCGCATAGTTTAGATGAGTAAGCGCGAGAAACCTCCTAACGATGCACATAAGACCTCCTGATTAGGTCGAGGTAACAATTCCACAACGTGAGAATAGGCTGATCAAGGAATCGAAGAGATATGTTAATGCAAGTGTTGAATTAATATCTTCAGTGCATGGGTTCATCCAGTTAAGTGCTCCGTCGGAGTGGACGACGTTCCCAACCTTAACGTAGCGCTGACCACCGCGTTTGAATGTGCGGTCATGAGGTTCTTTACTTTCTTTTGAGTCTTTCTTACAGTAACCTATCTCTTCTCTCGACAAGCTTTGGATTGAACAGCTTTTGTCTTCTCAGAATGCGACTAATGCAGAATTAGATGGATATATCAAAGTATAATTTCAAATCGATTATTCACGCAGTAATAGATGCCCTAAATGGGCAAATGATATGAAGTTCTCGTTACGAGACAATGCAGGAATTACTACTAATTTTC
>JAHQIW010000946.1:0-41736 GCA_019055375.1 Parelaphostrongylus tenuis | reverse complement strand
CCTCTGAGGGTTTCGGAAACAGGTCTTCCTAGGACATGAGCACAGCAGTTGGAATCACTTACGATTACGTTTATCGAATTATCACTAAGAGCCCAAAGAACGAGCTCTGTTGCGGCGAGAAGTATGCGCGCCCGTTACATAGCTTTGTGTGGATTTTATAGGGTTACAAAAGGGCGTTTTACCAAATCTGTGAATGGTGTTGTAGCCCGAAGTCTAAGTAAGCTTTCAAATGGTTACTGAAACTTCCATGAAGATTTTCTCTTCAGCGAATGGATCGGTATCTCATTTGACCCTTATAGTCAGAAAGAACCAAATTTTCTGATGAGAACGCTTATTGTCGAACGACAGTAGAGAGCGAGATGTTGCAGTCTTCATCTATGTTTAACAGGACAGGATACGAATACTGTTTCATTAAATCAAAGGTCCAACTTCCATTAAACCTCAATGTGAGCGGTAATACAACGGTTTAGCACACACCCCAGGATAGGGTGAAATATGGGTTCGAATCCCACCTGAGCATAAAAGTTTTTGCACACCACTCTATTGGGTATATTATAGTGTCATACCATCGCTAGAGGCGGTCAAATAAATTGAATTCTATCTGGTCGTAATATGAACAATCAAACTGCCTTACAAACTTTCTTTTTGAAAAGTCGAACGGCGTTGATATATCAGATGCAATGGTTGGAGTTAATGACAAGTTCACCTTACTCAGAGCCGTCTAACTCCTTTCATGAAGTAGTCAGTGGTGAATTCTTACTCTCAGTGATTTATCAATTAATAGGTTGGGGAAAAAGTTCTGAAAAAATGCTTGCAAGACATTATTTATGCACCTATTACACCCGAACAAAGACAAAACTATTAGTCAAAGTACTCCCCTTCAACTTCAAGCACTTCGTACCACTTCTCCAGCAAAAGATCGATTCAACGAGCATATCATTCCGATTTCTTGCTGTTGAATAAATGAATGACCGAGTTGTCAAAGAAGGATTTTCTTTAATCGTTTCAAGAACAGCTTGACGTTCAACTTTTTTTGGATGGCCTGAACGCTGGCCAATCTTCCAAACTTCCTTCACCTTCATCAAACTCTCTGAACCACCTGTACACCGTACTTTTGTCAACTGTGTCTTCGCCCCAAACCAGACTGAAGCGTTTCACTTGCCACCTTTGCATCTGAACCCAAAAGCCATTCTTGCATCACCAACAACCTAATTTGCTCGCTTGTTAACTCCATTTTGAAATAAGTAGATAAAATATATACCAGTTAAAGCGGGAGAAGGTGGACATTGAAATAAGCATAAGCGCATAACATTGGCCGATGTCCAAAAAAGTTATAATCATTTTCTCAAACTTTTTCTCCAACTTATTAGATGATCAACCACTAACGGGCGACTATAGAAATCTATGGGCGCAGGGAGAATTAGGCGATTTTCGTTGCTTGATTAAGGTTTTTTTCTTTATTTGGCAAAAACTCTCGGAATTTTTTTGTTACTGTGGTAGAGCAAGATTTGCTCTACTCGCTCATATGCCATTAGTTTAGTTACACATATCTTCTAAAGTCAAAAACGCTGGTTCACTGCGTGATCGTACTGAATTTGACATTCAATCAATTGTATTACATTGCTCAAAGGGATCACAAGAAGAATCTTTGGTTTTGCTATTCCCTAATTTTATACAGGACCCAGGAATCACCATAGTAAATAAATTGAAGAACAGCTAGTAAATTATCAGTAATGGTTATGCATGCTGTATTCGATAGCCATTTATCGAAAACTCTCACTATAACTAAGTTTATATCAATCATACGTTTATTTCCAATTATTCAGAGTTGACGCACGTGGGAGAAGGTTGAATACTTATGTATAGTGGAAGAATTCTGAGCGGTAAGGAGCAGCCGTGTCTCAGAAAATGCTTAAATCATCGATATTATGCAAACTATTGGTCAGAAACATGTGTCTTCATAGAGGTATTAACGGTACTTCCTCCTTACTAGCATCAATTCAGAAAAATGTACTTTTCATTCCCGATTGAGTTTTGGCAATTTTTCGACAACTTGAATATCGAGAATCTGAAGGGTGTGTTTTATTTTTCGAATTGTTTTTATTTATACCGTAAAGGAGAGGTAAAATTTCAGGTACTCATATGTTATGCAACGACAAATTCTTGAGGTGATCTTATTTGCTGGACAAGAACTTTTCGTAGGGGTTTTAGTCATAGTTAAAAAGCCTGAATCCCTGGCTACAATTCTACGTTTCTTCAGAACACCCTTTTATAACACAGCGTGCAGAACAAGACTTTGTTTTACACTCATATTTCGCCTCTATTTTTATCATATGTATAAATCGCTAGAAGCACAAAAAGTAATCAGCTTGTAGAGAAGTTTCCGTATTATCAAAATCTATGTTTCCACCTGCAGTTTATTCCGATGCGGTGGAAAAATCCTCAAGTGAATAACAATATTTAAAACGCGATCAGTCGCCCCGATCTGTGAGGTAGCCCGCTAAACAAAGCGAGCGGAAAGGTTAATAGCTGAGTAAAATGTGAAGAGAAGCCACAGCGGCAACTTGTTAGCACGGTAATCGCCTCATCTACTTAGCTCGATAGCGATCTACGCACTATGCATTAATACAGCGGCAACTATTGTTACTTACTATTTTTCAGCGCATTGATAGAAACTCTGGAGAGAAACGTATGATTCTGATACTACGAAAAAATCTCTATGCGCTGATATGCTTTTTGTGCTTCCAGCGATATGTACTCGTGGTAAAACGAAGGCCAAAGGCAAGTGAAAAGCAAAATTTCATGGTGGATGCTAGAGCGTTAAAGAAGGTGTTTTGAAAACCGGCAGTGCGGAGTTGTAGCCAAAGATTTATGCTCTTCAATAATTACTAACAGTCTTATGAAAATTCCTGCTTAGCGATGAGATCGGCTTAAACATTTGTCTCCGCTTCACATCTAAGTAGCAGATTTTCTTTCACTTTCAAACATCTTGCGCTGTATGGAGGTTTTCAATCAGACTTTCAGTGACCATTCGATAACACAAACCTCAACAATCTCAATGATGAGCTTAATTTTTGAGAAAGACTTACAGCTAGAAGATTAATGAGCTTCACAATCAGCGCCGTGTCGATCGCGCACCGCAGTTTACATCTGGCGTGCGGTGAGTGCCGAATGTAAAACCCAATATTCTTTTAGCTGTAAACGACACACGAAGAGTCTTCCTCAAAAACTAAGCATATATATCTTTCCTTCAAGTGCTTTATTAAGATCACGTTCAAATTTCAATAGATCCTTTCATTATTATTTGAGCCAACATGTCTTTGGTCTGGTAAGGGAACTGACTATAAAGGATCGACAGACGACGGGTTCTGCCCGGCTGATGAGTCTGTAAGGACGAAACACGTGTCTCGGGCTGTACAAGAGCCCTTACCAGACCACATGACATGTTGGCTCAAATAATAATGAAAGGAACTAATCATATACTTGAAATTGTTAAGATTCTGCTCTATCGAATGAGTGTGAAAGCCTGAGAGAAATGTCGTAGCGAAAAATACTCAGTTGTGTAACACATTCCATTCTTGTTGCTACAGCACACAGGAAAACCTTTTTCTAAAAGGCAGGCACAACATTGAAATCCTCGAGATTTGAGCCATCGACTGATTATTGAACGGCGGCGGCTTGATGCCAACGTTGCAATATTCATCCATATAGCGGTGGAAGGCATACGTGTCGCATGTGAAATGCAGTCTTAATTTCACTGTTGCATCGCAATAAACAGCCTTCTTAGAAAACAGAGAAACCATGTGAAGTTTACCAAAATTTGTGCTGCCGAATAATTGGAAACTTTGTGAGAACAAGCTTTGCTCATCGCAAGATGCTTGAGTGTTAAATAACATTTTATTTTCACTGCTACAACATAATGTGGAGACCTTGAAAAGAATGCATCTTCCAAATTTTCGAGATTCAAGCTGCCGGGTAACCACCAAAATGTTTAGAAAGAGCGAAGAATACATTTTTTTATTCCCTCCAAATAGGAACTCTATTAGAAATGTTTAGTTGCACTAGATGTGCTTTCAAGCTACATTCTCAAAAGACAGGCGATACAAATTCGCTGAAAATTAAAGGGCTTCAGGAAAAGTGATCACTCTTTATATCAAAAGACTTTTGCAAAAATTCCTTCGTGATGTTCTATTCCTTATGTAACGACAAAATACCTCTTATATATAAACCTCACCTATAATTAACAATGAACCACCCATGACGTCTAACCGGTGGGCAACATTTTGGGCGTGAAATATGGTCCTCCTTATAGCATTCTGTGGTAGACGTTTGAAAAACTAATTACATTATCAAAATTCTCGAGATTGGGCCATCTGATGATTGAAAAACTATAGTTATGGGCTATATCGAAGCCCCAGCCGAGCTAATGAAGAAATTCAAGTGCGAAACATAGTTTTATTTTCGCTGCTACAACGTAAAAAACGATCTCTACCTAAAACAAAAATTATTGAAATCGCAGAGTTTTAAGCTTCAGAATTTCATCAATGTCTAGAATAAAACTTTTATGCTGCGAGAAAAGCCTTCAAACAATCGGTATCCAGCTGATACACGTCGCCGCTTAGGGTTAATGGCCAAATACATTATGTGATATCACTTCGGTGATCTTTGCTACACAAAAAGTTTGACGAGAAAACGAAATCGTCAAGAAGTCAGCCATCTGTTCTAAAGAGGTTCACCAACTGTCTTACATTTGGGCATAGAGAAAGATAGGGGATTTATAATCAAGAAAAAATAACTAGTAAATTGTAGTAGTTAAGAGCTTGGCGCGATAATTCAAGTGCCTTAAGACCTAGACGTGGCCGTTGCTTGATACTACGTTCCGAGCTCACCGAGCCCTTCAATTTGCGAGAATTGGAAAAACGATACCACAGTCGTGTGGAGTAATAAAGAATAAAGGATAGAGCTCTTGGCATTGATCAATCCCTGAGGGATGCACCATGCATTCGTCTTCAATTTTCAATTCGTTTGAGGTGATTGAGTGCATATCTGGCCTTTAGCAATGACTCTTAGTTACCTCCCGCTGCATCGTGTCAGTGCTGTTAGATTCATTCTAGTTCGTGGGTCCCACTATGATTTCTTCATGCGCTCTTCTAGATAAGACCTTCGCGATTAAAATGTGCAATGATGAGCTTGATAAATGTATTGTCTCACTCTGAGAAACTTTCCGAGGTCCATGAAAAGCTCTTTGACTTTATCTTCGTCATAGCTCGATGTTGGTGAGTAGGCAACGAAGATAGTTGAAAGCTTGTATTGACCCACGTCGTTTCAACGGCAATCGTCCCATCCGGATTGTTAGGTGATCAAATGAATCGACGTTCATAGTCAAACTCAATTTGGCGGAAACTCCACTGCCGCGGCACCTCTGTCATCGCATGTTCCATGAAACAGCTCCTCTCCAGTGTCATAAACAGATTGAAGTGGTCGGTGACTTCTTGCCCCAGTTAGGCCAGAGACATCGTAATTAATCCTACCTGCTTGCATCAGAAGATATTCTACAGCAAATTCAGATTCAAGTGTACGCGTGTTATATGAAAATCGAGAAAACTTATCTTGACTAGCTGACGCGATGTTGGTAAATTAGTAATAGTCCGTAGTAATTGCAGACGTTTCTACGATTCGCCTTCTTCAGAGCCTAGGCGTATGTAGTATTAGTCTATTTGAATGATTCGGAGATCTTATTTATATGCTGCCTAGGTCAGGTCAAAAGATCAAACGAAGAAAGGGCGCCAGATCTTGTGTGATGGTGATGCGTCTAGATAGCAAATCTAAAATAGATATAACTAAACCTTTAGGTTTACACAGGGCACCAAAAACACAACAACCAAGATTTTGAAGCGACTGTTACAACCCTAGCAAAGGAATCAAAAACCTCCAAGGGCATAAACTGTTGAGGCATTTGGATAAACGCCAAAAACCCCGAAATGAACCGGAAGGACGAATGCGTCACCATCACACGAGACCTCGCGCCTTTCTTCGTTTGATCTTTTAAGCTAACCTAGGCAGCATGTAAATAAGGTCCTCCGAATCTTTCAGAGAGACTAGTACTACATATGCCCAAGCTCTTAAAAAGGCGGGTCGCCGAAGGACAGCGTTTCTTTTGACCTTTGACTAAGCGGATTTCTAGTGGAACGAGCACCAATTTCTATATCAGTCAGAACGGAATAGCTTGAGAGGTCGAAAAGCACCGTACTGTTCGCAAAAGATTAATGTTTTTTGCTTGCACTATCACAGCACATAGTTTATAAAACGGTTCAACTTTAGTCTTCTTCTCGACGTGAAACATATATTTTGCTGAATTCGAATTTTCATCAAGTGTTCATCAACTTTTCGGGAGAAATTCAAAGTGAACTTTGCAGAAAATGGCAGGCTCAAGAAATACAATGACGACAATGCTGCTAATTTTCCTATTGTTTGTTGTTGGACTAGTTTTGGATGGGGTACACTACCAAGAAGGCGAGGTGTTTTCTGAACAAGTCTTGCTTCCTAAGTATTTTTTTTGCCAACGTACGCTGCAATCGATTGTCCTACCATATTTGGTGTTAAATAATCGAAGTGATATTGCAATCCACAGTCTTTGTCACAGAAACCGGGCATCACATGTGAGAATCATATCCTTTTATGTAGTACTGAAGGTGATGCACTTATAGAAAGCTGTTTGCGTCTATTCAAATAATGTCGCAACCTGGTGCTTTAAAATACTCTACAATACTCTAATTTTTTTGATTCCGAATAAAAACTCGATGTGGCAGTCTTACATTGGGATGAGAACGAATAGGCTGTTGAAATCTCAGCGCCATTCTTGGCTGTTTGAATTTATTTGCATAGCATTGAAATTTCCATAGAGGGCACGTTTACGCAGGCAAGAAAGGTAAGGTGTGACGTCTTTAGAGTAGTTAAGACGAGAAGACGCTAGCCATTTCATGCTGCGTATTTGACCATGAGCATCATTCATTACCGGCTTTGACCATCCCTATTATTTACAAACCGACAACAAATTGTGACGAACGCATAGTCAAAGTGCTCTATATGGACTCAATGAAGTTTTGCAACCACACAGTGTTCAAATCGTCATTAGAAATTCATACAAAAAAATTGAATATGGAAGAGACGCTTAAAAAAACATCACACTGGGCATCCACATATTGAAATGGAAGGAGTGTCAGAGGATGTCTGAGTTTTTTACAGCCACCAAACACCAAACACATATATGTAACTTACATCTCCAGAAGCTCTACTCTTAACGGATTGGACTGGTATGCCTACCCATTAATGGGCAGCGGAATGATTCTGATTGTTCCTTACGTCCATCAAGTTTCAGAGTTGAGCATGAGGACCCGAGAGGCATGGAGAACGTCTTTGAACTCCACGATCATCCCTGCCTAGCCATATGCATTGGAAATCTGGCTGGAACGTCAACAATAAATCTCTCAGTAATTTGAGCAAAAAATAGATGCTAGAAGCAGTTCACATCCTGAGAGTGAGGGAAAGGATTCAAAGTTCTAACCTATGTCAACGATCAAATCAAAGATGTCGTTCCACAACGACAAATTGTAAAGAACCAAATCAACTGGTTACATTAAGCGCTCAATCGACAAGCGATAGACAAGTGGTGTTGCATTCCTCGGAATGTGAAATGCGCCACAGGATCACCAGATCCGATTGTCAGACTTCTTCAAGAAAACACTAGAAGTATAAATGTTTCACGAATGCTTACAGTAAAGATAACCCACTGGACTACTCTTGCAAACAATGTGGGAAGAATGGGCGCTTTACCAGTGGCTTCCCAAGTCGCTCCAAGATTATCGAGACTGCAGGTAATGTAGATGATTGCCCATAATTGTCCTTTCTTTGAACTAATTGTGTTAGTAGTAATAAATGTAACTGGAGAGAGATGTTTGTGGTTAGCTAAAGCGTAAGGAAGTCCTTTCAGACTTTGTGCTATTCAGGAAGAAAAGCAATCACATCATTTTATAAAGAGAACCTTGAGCTTCACAGTCAGTGGATTTAACTTGCCGATATCAATGGCATAGAACAGCGATCAAGGTATAGCCTCCCAGATTCCAGGTATACTACGCAATGGGCCCGATGTTCAGCATTCGTTCAACGTCTCATAATGCAGGCTGTGAATTTTTGAAAGATATCGAAATTTACCATACTACATCTTGCTATTTGTCAGCACTAGCGAAATGACTGTGAAGGAACAGTGGGAGATTTTTGGTTTTTGATGGGCTCGAGCAACAAAGTCGCAGCGCCGGCCTTTTTGGTAATGTTATAGCAGGAATCCTAAGCCAACTTACCGTGAGTATCGGCTATCAGCCACTTCATTGCCGATAGTGGCTGTTCTTCCAGCTTGAAACATAATGTGTTGGTGTTAAATATCAACAGAAAACTTCTGTATATCACAAAAATAGCTATAGAAATATGTGAAGAAGCAAAGTAACGCCATTTATCAGCGCTAACTTTACCAGAAGTTGAAATAAAGCATGTCTGTGGAGGCTAATCCGTGATTTATAACACCACACTCTGCTTAGCAGGGTGAACAATTTTGAACAGATGAATTTCTGTTTTATGAGCAATTTTCGCACTAATATTCTTAAAAATTTGTTTGAAGACCAATAATTACGCGCCTTTCCAATGGTTCAATAGAAAAAAACGTATTTGCAAAAAATTGCTTTGCAGATAATATGGCTGTGATGGGAGAGAGTCGCGTGATTTCCGGCAATACAGTAAGCGGCTCATGCAGACCTATGCGTGCCGACATGTGTATGCTAATGGGTGAAATGGCTTTTATGCATGTTATACCCGTACCAGAACAGCGTAAGCGAATTAATGGAAATAACACGTAAGAGATTTTCCATTCTCCTTCAATGACATTGATAATTCACTGTGATAATAAGTTTAGACCACCAATATCGTCATGGCAAAGTGGTCCACACAAATGTGGCTAGGTGTTCTAAACAGAGTTGCCCAAGCCTTGACGTCAGGATCATTTGGGATCAACTTCGCTGGGATTTTTGCTACTATCAGCGAAAGTTAAAGTACTATGTGATTCGAGAGTTGTGCAGTACATCGAATAAAGCATGAATTATAGAGAATGAGTATAGCACCACAGGGATAAAGATATCACCTCAGAGCTTTGTAATAATCTCAAAACGAAATCTTCCAACGGAGGCATTACTCATCAATCAGTTCCTTTCCTATTGAGCCCGTGGCACAAAGTTGCTAGAAACTAATTAATGAGGTAGAGCTTAGACGCCTTTGTCTTCTTCAGAGCCGTTGACTCGTGTAACAACTTCACGCCAATAGGCTCAATCAAAAAAGAATATATATGTACTTAACAGCGTCTGCTTACCTTCCACACACCTTTTCGCTAACTGATTTATACTTTGCAAACTAAATTCGTTCTAGATGTGTTTGATTTGATGTAAAAAATTGCACCGTGGTCGATAATACCAGATTTAATGCTGCGGATCGAGCAAATTTATTCTGGCTTAATGAAAAACTAGCATAAGTTTAGCAAATGTATTAGCTGTAGTCACTCCTATAGGCAAATGCCAAAAACGGCTGTCAGTTGACCTCGGCCTTCATCAAATGATCGTGCATTTTCTTGGTAAGTACTCATGTGATCGTAAGAACTGGAGTTTATTGAGTACGATTCAGCACAATAACAATGACTACCGTTTCGCTTGTTCAGTCATCCTCATCGTCTGAAGAGTCAAACTGACGTGCATTCTACTCACTCGACCACTATAGTAACCAGCAAGCAAAACTATTCTTGAATGGAGTTCTAATCCAATCCATTCAAAAAGAGCTGCATCATTAAATGGTACCGTTAGTCAAGTAAAAAGAAACATGCTGCTTAGAGCATCTGTTATTCTCCATGCATGAAAGCGTGGTGCTTGGAAAAAAATGCTCTGCCCAGTCGCCAGTATGTGGATAGGAAGAAAGCACAAGAAGAGTTCTTGAACTTGGTGCAGAAATAACCATTTTCATTCCCTTCAGTATTAGCTTCTAAGGTAGATTTAGGAAAAATCATTACTTCCAAACGGTAGATCCACTTCGTACCCTACTCCTTATTTCAGACAGTCTAAGTGTAGCTATAAAACGCCCTTTCAAAATAGTACGCCTACAAATCTATAGCAGTGACTGAAGTACGGCCAGTACTCTCAGAAGCCAGCGTGTTCGTAACCGCCTATGTGAGTCTATGCACTACGCAGGATTGCAAAATAAGCCCAAACGACACAGACCGTGACTGCATGAGCATTCGCATAGTCATAAGAACGCTTTTAGCCTTTCTCGAGGTTTTTACATTACATTTCCCAACGGTGTTACGTTAAGCTATCTTATTTGAAAAGGACACATTTATTTCATGCAAGCTTCAAAAGGATAATTGCGAAAAGCTTCTTGAGATAACATAGATTCATAGGACTATATGTATGCAAATTTTCACTTTGATCGGAAAAAAGAGTGAAATGTGCCGATAGATATCTTTTGAAGGATTCTTTGCATATTTTGTCTAAAGTATTCCATAAAACTCTCTGCTCATAAGTGCTGTTTGATGAGAAATGCGCTCTAGAAAGGTCGTTATCTGCAATTATTTGGCCGCAATTTTAACTCGATGGGTAATTGGTGTTTCAATTTTGATACACGCTTGGCCGCGTGTCGACTTGTTTAATTCATAAGTGCGCGCCCCGATCAAAATCTGATCATCGTTGCTACATTTCTGTTAGACCTTGATAAATGATTATTTGACCTCATTCGTTGAACAAGAATTATTCATAGCAGTGTTAGTAACCATTCGAAAGCATGAATATCTGGCTAGAATGGTACGTGATTGGTTTATCGAAACACCCCTTTATGACGCTGTAAATTCAAAATCAAATCATGCTTCACACGAACACGCGTTTTTTCTTATCTCGCTTATATTTGGCTGCAAAAAAATCTTTCCTCAAAGTGCTAATACTCTTTCGATAGCACAAATCTCGAAGAACTCAAAATGAACATGACTTCTAGAAAAAGTTTTTTGGTGGCGCTATAAGAAAAGAAAAGGATTTGTGCTTTTAACCTCGTGGTACAAAGCTCTTTCTCTAGACGTTTAGTAATCATTCGATAGAATAAGTTCCAATCATTACAACCTGTGCTTTTTTCTGGGAGAGACCATTTCGCTGCAGTGTAGCAGGGAAAATAAAATCGAGTTTCAAATGTTCGGCGAGCTTGTTTACCACCTAATATGCATGTTGGGAACGATGCGATCGATCAATGGACCTAAAGTGTTAGAAATGCGGGATGCATCTTGTTATTTAATTGGGAATTTCATCTCCGCGAAATTAACGAAAATCGCCCACCGCTGCGCAATTCGCTCTGTGCGCATCGATTTCTATAGTCAGTCGCCCTTTAGGAATAAATGAATAATGTTTTTATGCCTTTTTGCACTTCTTCACTATCACGAAATAGAAAAAGGAATAAAACAGTGTTTTCCAACTGACGGAGTAAAAGACTAGCAGTATTTTTCACATCAATTCAAAGCGGAAGCAGGAAGCTCAAAATCAGTTTCCAAGCAGATTGGCGTGAAGCAATATTCATAGAATCTCAAATATGCCTTGACCTTCATCGGTGATAGTTTGAAGAATTGTGATATGATGTCGCCTATGTCGAAGGAGTTCTTCTCTGTGTCTGTGAAGAAAAGTAAGTAAGCTGAATAAATCCTCGAACTTAGTAAACATAAGCGCCGATAGTTTCCGAGTAATTGATGATATTTATTTCGAGTAATCAATGAAATAGATGAAACTTCGCAAACGGAGCTTATGTTCGTTATTTAATCCAATTTTTTTCCCTTTCAAAGTGAAACTTTAGATTTTTTGTATTACTTACATTCTACATGATTTTCTCTACAGCATCGTATACTTTTTCATCCACACAGGCTGGGAAAATTGGTGAAATACGTCTAGAAACGCTAAGGCCCAGCGGTAGAGTGCTACGAGTCATGTATAAGCTTTTTATGCATTCAAGCACCTGTACATTTTACGAAGCACTATGCCCCGCGCATGCATCAGGGATCGGTGAACGTCCAATGCTTTGCCCATTACTTCATATTAAAGCAGCTTGAATGCGCTCGTGTAAAATCATTATTCATCTTTGTCATGTGAAAGGGCTGTTTAATTGGTACATCTCTTTCGCAGAATACATGAAGTATTACATTTTCTGATGATATCATCTATTTTTGAAATTTAGCTTAACATGAGCTTAACATGACTAAATTAGCATGACTGCTAGGGATGGCTCGCCCTATTCTATCGTGATTTTGCTCATTGGAATCTTGTTGGACTAATTTCTGAGCCGATATGAGATTTCCCTGAAGATACGAGTTTATATATACTATCATGTGCTCCCATATGGCAACCAACATTAGAAGGGTTTCTTCTGAATCTTCGCGGCTGTATTTGAATGACTCTTACTGCGGTGCAACCGCGAAAACAATAATCTACGTCAAATTACAACTATATTGTAAACGGAGAGTCCTATAAGCTTGATTCACCTATTTGTCCACGTATTCAGATGTTTTTTAGGTTTTGCCGAAGCAGCCTTCCGTATTCCATCTAGGATCATTCAAACTAAGGTCATCGTAAATCAACTCAAATTTTTAGTATAAGCGCAGTCAACGGTACTAAAGTGACACAAAGTAGTTATAATTTAAACTTCAGTAACGAAGCATTGTTGGCTACTCAAAAAGTCATAACGGGGAGTAGCTGTGGTCTTAATGCGTAGACGACCATGTTTACCAAAAGGGAGGAATTTCTGTTCAGTAGTTTACAAGGGATCTCTTCAGCACTTACCTGCTCCATCAATAGCTTGTAGAATATAGACTTAACTCCAGGAATGTCTCATAAAGGTTGTTCTCTACGCCCAATAGCTTGCAAAATCCCTTCTTGGAGGAGGGTATTTTGCCTTGAGAGATCACACAAATTTTGTACAATTGTCCAAAATGAGTGATTTTTAATTTCATAATGAGGATATACACATTGTCTCACATGTACTATTCTAACCAATGATATCAACTAACATGTCTACATCTGATGATAAACTTTCTTCAGAATACGGAAACTTCTTTCCGATTGTGATGCTTCGCTATTATTAGGTCGCTTTTTGTGTTTTGGCATTGAAATGAACATTAAATTTTCTAACAAGGAATGATTAAAAGTGCATCATTTTGATCGCTCAAGTGAGCGTTTTCTTGTGAATATTCTGGTATACAACTTGTCTATGTTGTTCTAAGATAGAGCTGTCTTGAGAACAAATTCGTTTGCTATTCATGCACGAATGGCGCCCAAGGGAAGGTGCTAGTGAAGTGTAGCGCAAAATTATTGAAGCTTGGAGCGCTGATACGGCTGCAGAAGAGATGACTAGGAAGTGATTCACGAACTTCATAACTAGAGAGAAGTGTCCGGAGGATCAGCGAGCTGGGGTCGTCCACGGGAATCTTCACTAATTTTGAGCGCTATTTCACTAGCAGTTCCCCCACGAGCAATACTTGCATAAATAGCAAACAAATTTGCTCCCCCCGCAACCCCATCTAATGGCAAATACAGGCAAGCTGTATACCAAAATGTGCACAAGAAAACTTTTACAGAGCTTTCTGATCATCGAAAAGGTGATCCTTTGTTACTGAGACGCACTAGCTTCTAGCCTACATGATTTCCATATTCCGCTTTGAACGAATTCTAATCTTTTCTCACGTAGATCGTCATGACAAGAACCCTCTTTTGCGTCCGTGGTAGAGGACGCTACTAATATCGTCCCGTACACTACGACCATCAGGGAATTTCATTATATTTCCTGCACAACGTTATCTGGAACGAAGTGATCCGTTTCTTGATTCTATTCATTACTTCAAATTTCTACTATTTCTACTGCATTTTTCGCAGTGTTATGATGTTTCGTATTTACCTAAGAGAATTGAGTGCTGAGCAAAAATACGATCTCAGACGGGAGTCGAACCCGTGTTCATCCATACCGGGGAGGCGTGCTACCATTTGGAATGAAAAATTACCATGAAAAAATTGGGGTATTACCTATCACAATGGCTGTCAGCTCAACTGGGTTTATAAAGCGAAATCGCATACCCGACCAAACCTGTTAGGTTGGTGGCTGACAGCTAACAAAGAGATGATGAAGAATGAAGTGTGGTGTAGTGCTAACTCGCATCCTTAGCATGAATGAAACGCGGGTTCGACTTTCGTCTGAGGCCGTATTTTGCTCACCACTTTATTCTCATAGGGTATCTATTCACTACATCGTCGACGTGTCTGAGATCCATCCTGAAAATCTTGCTCTTTCAGGAGTTAGAAATTATGTAATTTTCTGACGTAGATATGGCTAACGGCATTTCTGGTTATTCATTTTTACTGACATAAATAGCAAATTCGACAGTTTGTACGGAACTCACCTAAGGAGCAGCAGTCTCTCCGCAGTGTAAAAATTCATGAGCGCTCGTTTACTCCAAATTGGGAACTCAAATGTATCTCAATTAATACGTCTGTGTAAATACGGATAGTGTGCCCAACATAGGCACAGCAGAAATCTAAAGTCTTTTTTTCGGATATCTCAATGTCTGAAAATACTGTTTTGTTTTCAGCTTGCACTTAACTCAATGCTTGTACAGACCTGTTGGTGACCTCTTTGAGAGAACTATGTGAAGGCATAATGAGACAACAAGTTGATCTTCTACACTTAAGCAGAATAATGAGATTCCCCAACGTGTGATGTACAAAATTCTGTAGAAGACCGTTCACTGTGAGTTGTTCATATATATTAGATATGAAGTATAGAATAGGAAAATTCTAGGAGAGTGGAATGAGGTTCAGATCATTAAATGTTTTTTCCATGTCCTCAAAAAAGGAAAAGATTCTGAAAACGTGGTTTCCTCGTCGTATCTCCACTAAATAGGCACTGCCATGCCCTCTGTGCTAGGGATCCTGTCCAATATTTACGAATTCAGGAGTGCACTTCGCTCACCTTTTTCGATTACCAGCAATGTATCGTAAATACGGAGGATGACGGAGTGAATCTTCAAGCCGCCTCATGGTGAATACACGGCTCGCACGGACTTGAATTTTTGCTACCCACGTTCGAAAAGATACCTTGTCGTTTGGGCGCGTAGCTCCCAAGCCTTAAAATTCAATGATAATCAAAATAAGTTGATCTTCAGAGTTGAAAAAAATTGGAACTGAAATCAGAAAAGCCTTTGCCGTGTCAGTGATTCTGATAGAAAATTACTTTCACTGATGAATTTAGCTACCCAACTATTTCTTGAGTCTCGGCCATAGAGGCTTGACTGTGCAGTATTCTTTTTTTTCCATTTCCCATAAGATATCAAGAAGAAAAACTGTATACTTGGCAGCTGAGAAACTGAGACTATAAATAAATAAAGCGCAATGAAAATGTTATGATTATTATTATTACTCAAATGAACGTCTCGGTCAATAGCATGGGAGATTTTTTGATAATTCGCATTTTTACTCTCGTCCTCTATCATTTGACGATTCCAGTTTGATGTTACAGAAAGCGTAGGTGCTTGTATCGGCTAAGATTACACTCTGACTTTAACGCTTGTATTGAGAAATTATTGACATTTCAGAAAACACTTCTCCATATCACAGTTGTTCGGACGCTGTTAAGGTAAGATAAGTAGACAACTTTGTTGCAAGGCAGGACTAAGCATTTTTCATGATTCACGTTGAACCTCGAGAGAGATTTTCTGGACTGCCAGTGGTTACGACGGTCTAGAACTTTGCGTTGAGCTCTGCGTCCTGAGTAGTGATTACGTATGCAAGGTGAAAAAGATGTTGAATTCAAATAATTCTGTATCGTTGGGAATTATGCGACACAATGAAAGTCAACCGAAATAAAATCATTTTTGGCTTCTTTTATGAAACTGGGCATTTTTTTGAGTCCTTTACTGCTTTTTTTTTCTAAACATGATCCTTCACTAATCATTTACCCACTGCTGGGTTATCACTGTCACAAGAGATCAGTATGAAAGCCTATGCTGCATTTTCTCTACCATTTTTCTATTCTCTACGCCGGATTTCCTTACTTGATTCCGACCTACTAATAAGCTGCGAATGCTCTACATCAACATTATACCAGTATTATTTCATTATTTTATCATGATTTATATATATCACAATACTTTTACGCTTAATGCTAATTAATAACTAAAACTTCACTGCAGTCGGCAGTGTTTGCCACCCTGGAAGATGTGTTTCTTCAAACTCGGAGGATTCGCTGTCTGCTCCAATTAGCTTTGAACCT
Source organism: Parelaphostrongylus tenuis (assembly GCA_019055375.1). Taxonomy (NCBI): domain Eukaryota; kingdom Metazoa; phylum Nematoda; class Chromadorea; order Rhabditida; family Metastrongylidae; genus Parelaphostrongylus; species Parelaphostrongylus tenuis. The sequence continues at coordinate 25,365 of JAHQIW010000946.1, read as the reverse complement.
TCTGATGCCACCACTCAGCTGTACTTCGAAAAAGGCTGCACTTTACAACCGAAGCTCTCTCCTATCGGTCAGCCATTTATTTGGAGAAGGACAAGGAATCACATCACTTTCTTATGCAATCTCTTTTTTTTTTACAACTTGTGATAGATGAGTGAGAACAAGGTTTTCTTCTGCAGGCGATAAGAAGCACATTAACCAGCAAAAAAAGACCAGAATCAGTAGCTACTGGAAATCTGAGCTTTCTCAATTATTCATTTAGGATATTTGGCTCTTAGTCAAAGCAGATCCTTAATTGTAACTCTATTTTCTAAGTGCAAATGTCTTACTTTCCAGACAAAAGTTTTATGAGTATCGAGTGAATATTGACGAAGTCTCAGAGAGTGAAATCGTCTTCGGCGAAAACTCTCGAAATCAAACCGATCAAACTGCGAAAACGTCTTTTCGAACAAAATCGGTGTGTTTCATCTGTGCTTTTATTCCGATGATACTGAACCAATTCACTCCACTCGCTTCAGGTCGGGCGCAGCATTTGTGAAAAAATGAAGGCAAAGCTTTTTCTATCTACACTCGGATACGGCATTTGCCATCCAATTGCTGCTTTTCAGCTGTACATACAAAAATAATACTATAATTTGCCTTGGTGGTAGCTTGTTCAACATGAAAGTTATCAGAAAACCGCGTCTGACCGAGGTGGCTCGAATTAGAAATGCATTTGAATGCGCGGTGTAAGGAACTTGAAAATCCTTGCCAATTTTGAACGATCAACTTCCCGTGGACGGCCCGGACGCCACCGACCCTCCAGACTGTTCTCACCAGCCTTGAATTTCGCAAGGCACTTCCTAGTCGTCCTTTCTGCAACCGTATCATCGTCCTAAACTGCATTGAGCTTGAGCGCCGCTTCACTAACATTTTCTCTTACTCGCCAATTGTGCAAGCAAATTTGCTCCCAAGGCAGCACGTCTTTAAGTAGAGGCAGTTGCACACCAAAATGTTTGCAAAAAATGCTCTATCAAACGATACCAAGAACCATGCTATTTCATTGTAAAAATCATATTAAAGAATCAAAACGGCACGACATTTTTCATCCACTTTATTATTTTGTTTTCACTGCGATAGCACAGTAAGAAGTATTTTCTACAGTCTAAGCTCTTAAATGATTACTGATAGTCTAAAGAAAAGTATTTGTTTAGTTGAAAAGGTCCCTTCAAGTGATTCTTTCCGATAAACGAAAACTATCTTAGTGAGTTACTTGGCAATGATGCCAACAATTCATTCTATTTGCGTCTGTAACTGTACGAAAAAATATTTCTGAGAAACACAGATATTTCGATGATTAAACGCTAGTATGTGCAAACTGTACAATTGGATGAGTACAAATTCATTTCCAAGAAAACTCAGATCAAACTATTTTACAACTCCGAAAAAAAAACAATGATTGATTCTTTTTTGTTCGACGGAACAGAATGAAGAACGTACCTCTTTTACGGACAGGAACTTTCCATGAAAGAGCTAGTAATCATTCGAAAGCTTAATATGGATAAAGTGCTAAAATGTTTGTTTTACAGCGCTATAGCATTTAAGATATAAAAATATGTTTCACGCGAGCCGCGCGCTCATACTTTTATCTCGATTTATTTCTTTGGATAAAACTTCCCTAAAAGTGCTAGCAATTTTTCGTCAGCATAAATCCCGGAAATCTAAAAATATGTTTGCATATCAGGTAGGCTTTATACATCGGCTGTAGCAAAAAGGATTGTTTTGTGCTGCATAGTCGGGTATTTCGTGCAAAACAGAGCTCTTTCCTTGAATCACGAATGATCATGCAATAGCGTAAGTTTCGGCAACTCCGACATCACACTTTGTTTGAAGCAATGTCTTACTGCGCTTTCTTTGCGTCATAAAATTACATAAGAATACATAAGTATAAACGCATCTACAACAGTAACCATGTTGAACAAAGAGTGCGAGCTTTTGAAGTCTTACTAATTCAACCGCTTACTTCACAGTTCCAGTGTAGAACCTATGTCTGCTAGTAATGTATTGTAAATATCCAAGACATGTAACGATACAGTTAAGAATTGTGTCAGGAGAAGAAGTGGCCTAAAGTAGAAAAATGGGTAGAGAAGCTGTGACTTAGTTTGAATGCGATAGAATTTTAATATTCAATGCTGGCATAGTTGACTCCACTCATGAGAGTCATAAGAGACGATGTATCGGCACATACACGCAACAGATCGGTCTGTTCAAAGCTGCACAAGTTTCATTCATTCGATCGACAACTAAGATAAAGCAGCAAGGTGAGATCTTGCTTAAAGAATAAAAAGCGGTCGGAGATGTTATAAGTAATGTTGAATGTTGAGAAATTGAGAGGAAATAGTGTACATCAACAGCAATCAACACTATCACTTTGAAAAAGTTTATGGATAGATGACTACGCATTTGGTATCACTTTTCTATTCACTCCTACTTTTGACGTACTTGCTGTATAACTACCCAAATCCTTTCATTCCATAACAAAAAAGCCTTCTTGACCAAGGAGTAAGCAGTGCATGTATAGCTTTCTTTTGTTGACTTGAATAAAACAACAACTCTTTCATGTTCCTGGGTGGTTCGAGAGGGTGAAACTCTGAAGTGAGTGACCGGAACTACGGTGAAGTTATACCTATATGTTTCCACAGACTATTTATTAAGCTTTCTGATAGGTTCAGTACGGCATCTTAGTGGCAACGAGCGCTTCGACGGTTTCGCTCATCTCATCAGTATAGCACGCTCCATACTTAGAGTAGCAAAAGGAGAAGATACCACAGTGCTCCAAACCTTGTAAAAGGCTGAATAAAAAGTATGTGGATATATAGTATATATAGTATTCCACGGACCTCCCTCTCTGAGATATAAAGTATGTGGATATATAGTATATATATGTAGATATATAGTATATATAGTATTCCACGTACCTCCCTCTTTGAGGGATCTCGCCCGGTTAGTCGCGAGGGCACGTGGCGCGTCCCCAGGTGGTGGATAGGGGAATAAAACGCGAACCAAAAGCGACCGTGCGCTTCCCAGAGACGCAGGTGGATTCAGGGGACGAGCTCTCTGCTTCTGCAGCGCCGACTTGACAAAACTCTATTTATACGAGTCAAGTCGGCCAAAAGCCTGCAATAAGCGGCTGGGAAGTACATGGGAGGCGGTTAGGAGTCGCCTCCGACAAATAAGCTACTCCCGCTCCTACCGAGGGAGACTGGCAAGGTACTCGTGAGTACCCAGCTCCCGCGTTTAGAGCCTGGTAAGCTATACGTTGGGTATCAAAATGCCTAGAAACAGCAATAAATATGGGCCTCATTCCCCTGACCCCGAAAGAGCCCCTGGTACGGCAGCGCCAGGTAGGACGAGTACGGAGAGGCTGCTAAAATCTCAGAGCCGAACTAGGCTGCCAAGATCGAAACGGACTAAAATGACGATCTGTACCTACAACGCAAGAACCCTTGCTCACCAATCCGCTGTAGAAGATCTATTGATTCAAGCAAGAAGAATAAGGTACGACGTCATTGGCCTGGCTGAGACGAGAAGGCGCCATCCTTTTCACGCTGTCTATGACACCGGAGAAGAACTGTTCCTTGGTACATGCGATCGCAGAGGTGTCGGCGGCGCTGGCGTCCTCGTCAGATCGAATTTGACCGTGAACATTGATTCGTTCGAACAACTAACAACCCGTATCGGACGATTACGGTTGAAACGATGTGGTTCTATGCCGGCTTTGACCATCTTCGTTGCTTACGCACCAACATCAAGCTATGACGAAGACGAAGTCGAAGCGTTCTATATGGACCTCGAAAAATTCTTCAGAGAAGATCATACATTCTTCAAGGTCATTGTCGGAGATTTTAACGCGAAAATTGGACCTAGAAGAACGTCTGAAGAACGTCACATAGGGATCCACGGACTAGAATGGAATGAACAGGGTGAGAGGCTATCTGAGTATATCATGACGACCCAAACCATCCATGGTAACTCGCCATTCCAAAGCCTCTTTCTCAGCGATGGACGTGGGAGTCTCCCAATGGAGAGTACATAACGAAATAGATCACATCATAGTAAATCGAAGGTTTTGCCTGACCGACGTCGCTGTTGTTCCTAAGTTCTACACGGGATCAGACCATCGCCTCCTTCGCGCAACGTTCCGATTTTCGAGGAGAGGAGAGAAAGCCGCTAAATTCAAACAACGAAGTCCCAGAACTACCATAAACTGGGATGTATTCAAATCATTAGTCGGCTCTTGGGAAGATACCGTTGTCGACAACATCGACGAAGAATACGATCGACTCGTTGAATATCTTCACGTTGGCGCTAAGAAAGCCGAGAGTCCTAAGGTCACGAAGAGACGCTTGTCTCCGCAGACACTCGAGCTGATACGTCAACGTGGAATCGCACGAGCCGCAGGCAACCGAAACCTTAACGTCCGAACTTGCGAAACGCTGCAGAGAAGCGATAAAAGAAGACCTTAAAGAGAGAAGAGCAGCAGTTATGGCAGAAGCTGCAGAAGCTGGGAAGAGCATTCGCAAAGCCAGCGAGGCTGCGCCAACTATAAGACCAAGATGATTGCACTCCGATACCCTGACGGGACACTTACAGCTTCCAGAAGGGCTATGGAGAAAATCATCCACCAGTACTACTCGGATCTCTTCGCTAGCCATGTTCTCTTACCGTCATATAAATTGAAAGAGGACGAATATGTCGTTCCACCGGTCCTTCCTTCCGAAATCCGACATGCTATATCGTCGGTGAAGAACAGAACAACACCCGGTCCAGACAGGATTAGACCAGAACACCTGAAGAACCTGCCGCCAGTTCTCATCAACACCCTGGCTCGGCTCTTCACTCGCTACCTGTCAGAATGCAAGGTCCCTATTCAATGGAAAACCAGCAAGACCGAATTGTTGTTCAAAAAGGGAGACCTTCACGACATAGGCAATTATCGCCCAATCTGCTTGCTGTCCGTTGTCTATAAACTCTTTACTCGAGTCATCCTGAAACAGGATTGACAGAACACTGGACGAAGGACAGCCATGCGAACAAGCAGGGTTCAGAAAAGGATTTAGTACCATGGACCACATCCACACGATCACAAGACTCATGAAGTTTCGCGAGAGTACAAACAACCACTCTGTCTCACTTTCATCGATCTGAAAAAAGCCTTTGATTCAGTGGAAACAGAAGCGGTTATAGAGGCTCTGGATAACCAGGGCGTCCCTACTCGGTACATAATGATCCTTCGTGAGCTTTATAAAGATTTCACGACCAGAATATCTCCATTCTACAACAATATCACCATTGACGTAAGAAGAGGGGTTCGACAAGGCGATACAATATCGCCAAAACTATTCACTGCCACCCTACAAAACGTCATGCGAACATTAGAATGGGACGAAATGGGAGTGAAAATTGACGGTCGACAATTAAACCATCTTCGCTTTGCTGACGATATCGTTCTCATAACACCAAACATCAGCCAAGCGGAACGAATGTTGACTGATTTCGAGAACGCCTGTGGAAAGATCGGTCTTCAACTGAATCTAACGAAAACAATGTTCATGAGGAACGGATGGGTTTCCAATGCCCCATTCACGCTCAACGGAACGACAATCTCCGAATGCTCCAGTTACATCTATCTAGGTCGTGAAATCAACATGATGAACGACCTAGCCCAGAGTTGAGCAGGAGGAAACGAGCGGCTTGGGGAACGTTTAAGAGCATCGAAGATGTAGTGAAGAGGACAAAGAACATCCGACTCCGTGCCCACCTTTTCGACTCGACAATTATCCCTGCCCTAACGTATGCAGCAGAAACCTGGTCGCTACGTAAGCAGGATGAAAGATCACTTGCCGTTATCGAACGCGCAGTCGAAAGGTCGATGCTAGGAGTATCTCGTATTTCGCAAATGAGACAAAGGATCCGAACTTCCGACCTACGTCAACGATCGAAAATCAGAGACGCCGTTCTACACGCCAGGATATCGAAAATAAGGTGGGCCGGACACGTGATGCGCTTCAACGACAACCGATGGACGAGAGCCGTTACCGACTGGATTCCTCGGGACGTCAAGCGCTCTAAAGGAAGACCACTGACCCGTTGGTCCGATTTCTTCACGAAAGCGATGGAAGAAAGATATGATGCTCAGCGAATCCCTAGAGCGAGGAGGACCCACTGGGCTACTCTTGCACGCGATAGGGAAAAATGGAAGAGTTGCTGGTACCCGCTCGAGTCACTCGACGATCAACGGGACGACAGGTGATACAGGTGATAGTACATATATATGCACGTATCTATATATCTATCTATATATTTATTTATTTTTGTATTCATATATATATGTCGAAATTCTGTAACAAGGTTTTCAAAAATTAATTAAATGAAAGGCTACGTTGAAAATAGCTCATTGAATTGAAACCAACTTTTTGTAACCGAATAATTATTTCAACACATGTGAGCGCTTTTCGTTTGACGTCATGATAATTGAAGACACTTGTATAGATGTGACTGCAATAAAAATGTATGCTTCACAGTGACTCAACTTCCACAGTGCGCGTTCGTCAAAATATTTGCACACTCATTCCTTCTTAGGAAGTTTTCAATGCTCACTTTCATATCTTCATGATTTTCTATACGTTGTTCATAAAAGTGTCTGTGTCACTTACGTAAATACTTCCAAAACATGTCACATAGATCAGCGCAAGCCTCAAAACATTCTACATTTCTTTGCTTTGTGAACGTTGTTCACGATAAAGACTGTCATCGGGTATGGTGATAGTGTCATACCGTAGTTTGTAGAACATTCGCATTTGGGAACATAGCCGAAGTGCTCTAATGACCGACAAGCCCCTTATCGTCTAAAAGCCCTCGCTAAAAAAGGTAACCTCTACGAGGAGTCGAGATTGTTTGTGGCCATTGGTTGACTCTTCTTTTTTTTATGATCCACATATCAGTGCCTTTGTAGATGCCCTATCTCTGTGTCTCCATAGTGGCATGGATTTCAACGGCCTGTGCCTCGCATCTTGGATAAATATTATTTGTGGATTTATCAGAATGTCTTTATGCTCTTAATGCACTAGCACCAAATTTTTTTTGATGATACCGACAGTCCTTCGTGGTGCACATTTGCACTGCCAAAGAAGCAATCCAATGTTTTGAAGTCATCAGAGATGTCGTTTACATCTAGACCATCCATCTTTTCGCGAGGTTTCTAAAATTTCTCTTGGTCTGATGAGGATCTAGAGAAGATCATCTACTTCAAACTCTGGATAAGATGTGTACAAATATTAGGAAACTAGCATGCGTACAACTTGACATTTCAATTATAAACAGGACTGATGTTGAGTCAAAAAAAAATTTTTCCTCATTGTAACAGCACAGTAATTAGAAGTTTTCATAGTTTTCCCAGAAAGGAAATCGCCATATATTGTGAGCACTCCAATAATATCACTTTCAATCACATAATTTAACACCGCTATGTTGCTATTTCCTAGCATTCCGCTTGTCATGGGCTGTAAGCAGCCGTAAAAATAGTGTTAAGAGAGAAACTTTTGACTTTTGGTAGTCGTTACATTTCATACCGCACTAAACTTCTAGGGTGTTAAGTAGCATTTTTATCGTATATCCAATGATGTCAATAGGCATAATTTTTCGCGATACTGTACATTTCGTTGCAAAACATTGTGAATTTGATAGTTCAAAATTTCGATTATAAAACTAGTGCAAAGAATCGATAACGATAAAAGATGAAGAGAGAACTATGGTATTTTGGAGCTTTGAGGTCATTTTTTACATCGTGATCAACATTCCTCTGGATCTCTAAACTCACGTGTTACAAAAAAAAAATTAATAGCCTTAGCTATACAGCCGTAGTACCATCGCTTACCTTATTTATGGAGTGGCTACCGCAAGGTGTTGTATTGATAGAAACCTCATTATGCGAAAGCCTTTATTTGCGACCGTAGGGGCAGGGCTTTTGCAAGCTGATAGTCACTAGAGATGACTACTGGGTCAACTAAGAAACCAACCCACGTCATGCCTACTGACTGCCTCGCGGCAAGATACTCCAACTCATCCAAAACCCTAGTTCCATGCTTGGCACGTTATGTACTTGATTTTCTTGAATTGGTAGGGCATACTGTTTCGGAATAGACTGAGAACAAGCAGGTATTGCCAATGTTTACGAAGAGTAACTCTGGAAATTGAGTATAGCAGTGCAAAAGAAGCGTACAGAACGACTCAATGTGGTCCTTCTCTAGGATATCGCTTCACATGACTTCGCATGACATTACGAAGTCGACTCGCCTTATTTTGAAGATGCTAGGCTGGAAGACAGTACCGTATCCACCGCATAACCCTGATATTGCTAGATCGGTCTGCTTCCCTCTCGCATCCAAAAGCAGCAGCTGCGGGAGAAAAAATTCCAAGACCACTAACAGCTCACAAGTAACTTCATCGACTTCTTCAAGCCAGCTTCTTTTTATCTGAGAGAAAGGCGTCCAATCCTTGGCCAGCCAATGGGTGCACATTGATCGTGATGGTAACTATTTTTTCGAAAATTAATCTCTTTAGACGAATGATAACTCAAATAACAAATGCGAAAGAGTTTATACCTTTGTGGACCATCTTTGCTAAGCAGCAGGCGCCCCTCCGTTCTTCGCGAGGCAGTCTCAGGAGGTTGTATCTGCGTGGCTGCGCATTCATGTCTGGTTGTTTGAGCCTGCTTTCCTGCGACATTTTCCACGGGAAATATGGGTCAGAAAAAAGCAAGAAAAGAAATGTGGAAAAGTGGGGAGATGTTGTATAGCTGAAACTACTCATCTAGAGAGCAGGGCGTCATCTTTTTTTGTTATTGAAGCGTACTATGGAGATTTATCTTAAAAAACAGTTCGACTACTGAGATCTCCAGTTTTCGGGCTGTCGAATGATTGCTACTGATGGTTTAGTGGAGAAGTATGTACGAAAAGAAGGCGAGGATACACAACAACATTTCAAGCAATGCGACTGCATGCTTTTTTTCCCAATAATAATTAAGGATAAAGGATAAAGCTTTCGGTGTTGATCAATCCCTGAGAGATGCGCCAATATCTGGCCTTCATAATGACTAACAGTGGCCTACCGTTATGTAAGTGAGTGCTGCCATTTGTACAAACAGGCTTAGCACAAATTTACCGACTCGAGAGGGATGGTTTGGTGAGTCATGAGAGAGAGATTGGACCACCGACTTGATGTGTGACGCAGAGCACCTCTTAATCACTGCGCCTCATGTCATGCGCTCCTCTCATTAAAAATGAGTAAGCGGGCGTTATTTTCACTTAAAGCATATTTACCAAAGTCTATTCACTAACGCTCTTTTTTTCCGTCAAGATAAGTTTTCCTAAAATCAGAAATTAACTACTTAAAATCTCAAAAAATTCGCTGCATAGCTGAAAACACTTTGAAAGCAGAACGTTATTCTCCCACAAATAAAACGTACTATGAAAATCGAACCAGAAGCAAAGCTTGGTATGGAAATCAGCATTATTCAAGCTATCAAATAGCTACAAGAACATTGACTAAAAAAAGAAACAGTTGTTATTTAAGAACTCGCTGAAACAAGATATAGACAACGTATGGATTACGATGTAATTTTGGCAAAATTATTTGTAGAGAAGCCTTCTCAATAAAATCTCATCAATTCTTGATGATAATGTTTCCCTCAGATTGTGGGTTCGTCTCCTCGCATTCACCGTCCCAAAGGCTACAGATACGCAGGCGGACACTATCTGCGTGTTTGTACAGACATGTATGACTGCCTGCTCCTGCTTTCCTAGGAGATGCGCTTGCAAAACCACAGCACGCGACGCCGTCATTATAGTAAATGAGTGAGATACGACCTTGCGCGGCACGGTACGAAACGTACTGTTTGGTCCTCATAGGGTTATAGGACAACCCAATATGTAAAAGAAATATACAAAGTATGTAGTGTAGAAGTCCTGGAATAGCTTTTAGTTCCCGATAAGAATATTTTGGTGAAACAGTGAGAGGCTCAAAAACGCTTCGGCATAAGCATAACCAGCGCATGGAATCATGGAGCATCTCAGTCACATCATTACTCAAGCTTACTTGTATTCTCAAATCCTTTGATAGTTGTGCGTACTCGAGCACATTTTCCATCTATTCCTTGCCTTGCAATGGTCGTCTATTATAGTGGCTTCTTTCCAGCATGGTGGCGTGTACGGTTATAGCTGATTAGTAAAACATAGGCATAGTCATGACACTCATTCATACTACACAAAACCTAATTAGTCCGTGGAAAAGGGTTGGTCAAATGTCAGGTGTATTGAATTAGTTAGGGGAGCATGTAGCGCAGTGGTTAGAGCTGCTCTTCGATACCCACAAGGTCGATGGCTTGATTTCGACCGATGGCTTACCAAGCCTCATCACTCCGGAGACAGTAAATCGGTACCATATTTCTTTGAGAGGATGGGCAGTACTGACTAGGATACAGCAGCAAGTCACCATGGGGCATGTAAGGCCAAATATGCATACGCTACCTCAAACGAGGCAATAAATAAGGACATCCCTCAGGGACTGATCAACGCCAGGAGCTTCATCTTTTATCCTTAATAGATAGTTGATCGCAAGCTATCAATTTCCCAATTTTCAAAGTTTTCGTCTTAACAGTTTGCCCTGATTGACTGACCCGCATTATCAAACTTTCCTAAATGAATATGTGCGTATGAAATTGCTCAGTTCAATGCATTTTTCGATTTACATTAGTCCATAAGCGTTTCGTCTTCAGTTTTCTTCCTCATAGTTATTAGTGACTTATTAGGAAAATCTAATAATGCATCTTGCAGAAAATGACATGGTCAAGAACTGCGATGACCACAAACGCTGCTGATATGCCTATTTTTCCTTGTCGACCCACTTCTGGGATGTGGGACACTTCCAGGAGGGCAAGGTGTCTTATGAAACAATTTTTTGCCTTGCAAGCATTTCCTCTAAAATACACCAGAATCAATTGTTCGCTCAAATGGATTGGTGTTAAAAATTAGAATGGTTATTAATATCACATTTTTCCAAAACCGAGCATTATATGTATAATTACATGTGCTTACTTACATCGTTGATGGTGATGCCATTACATCTTAGCTGTTTATCTCCTCTCAAATATTGTATCGATGCTAATGCCCTGAATTACTCTTAATAAGCCTTTTAAACGTCGATTATCGCTACAGCTTTTCGTAGTTTCCTCCAAAACGGCAACAATACTTAAAACCAGCTCACTCTCATCGATGTCCTTAAGTGGTAGTGTCGACGTGTTGTATGAAGTTCTGGTCAACACATCCGACCATCTGAACGCCTCCAGCTCTTGGAGCCTACTATATGGTTCTAAAAACCATCTGTCATCTACTATTTTTGTGATGTGGCTGGCCCATCTGTGCTTCGCCACTGATATATATTTTTTTGGATTTTCTACAAGGGAAGCGTTTCAAAGATCAAAGCTGCGTATCCCAGTCAGTTGTCGTGAATGGCGTCTTAATTCCAAAATACATCAATTTGTATGACGTTGTTACCCATCGCAGTCCCAACTGTAAACAGTTTGACAAGATGGTGCAGCTCTGCCGAGTCTCCACCCCAATTAGAGTGAGAAAAAAGACGGTGGAGCAACTGTATTGTTGCGCTGCAGCTCGATAACAATTGGCTAATATTTGTATGTAGAACAAGTCCACATCTTGGTAGGGAGACGCTGGTAGGATTGCATCATTTAAGTTTTGTCAGATTCTTCTATCGATTCAGGCAAGAATGGTGGGCAAATGATGCTCTCGACAAGGTTCTGATATCTCAAACTCCGCTTCGTTGTAGGCCGTGAAGAAAAATTCGTTTCGCAATACTGTTTGTCCATTTGGATGTGCCTCATTCCAAGCACTTAAAATGAGCATAGAAATCTTCGTGATCAGCTTGCAGATTACACTAAAGAAGTATAGGAGGCGGTGCCTGTGAAAATTTTTCCGTCCATCTTTTAGGCATAACGTTCTTCACTGAGCTCAAATCGTAATTTGTTGCCTTTAGCTCGTTGAAACTAAGCTGCAGTGTTATTAGAACTGTGCCTCTCGATAAGTCTTCTACCGCTACCCAACTTTGGAGGGCATGATTATCCGTTAAATTCCACCAGCAAGAGTTTCGGATTTCGAAATGAAGATTTGTAAAAAAAAACCAAAATTTGGTATCAGAATTTTTTTATCAATTCCATACCATGCTAGAGAGTTGTGAAAGTCATCGCTCGTCTGAGTGGATAAGTGCAACAAAGTGGACTAACAAGTTCAGAGAGCAGTTTTTACATCAAGTAATTTTTGACCTTTTGTAATGATTTTCTTATCATCTATCGTGCAGATCCATCTGCAAAGATTTTTACACCAGGCATCAATCCTAGATCTACTTAGGTGTATCGCATCAGAGTTATGCTCCAGTTTCTTTTTCATGTTCTTAGTTTGGACGCAAATGCGTACTAAATTTGTGCGAGGAACTCACTGTGTTCTAGGCAAAATTCAAAATCTCTGAAAAAGAAGTGGCGATTTTTATGTAGCAAAATACTTCCATCATATATGGTTTGCGCTGGAAAATGGCAAAAAGTCTATTCCACCAGACAAAATTGGCTTCTTGTAGTGAGTTGGCGGTGATCAAATTGGGTGCAGAATTCGGATACCACTCGAGAAGGAAATCATCCTGCTGCCTTTAGAAAACCTTATTTTTCATAGTCGAATTTCCCATTTATCGAAAATTAATTTCCAATGAAGAGACATGCTACGAAAAAATCCTACAAAACGTTTTCATTCTCGTTTAATGTTCTCATCCCAAATTTTCCAACTTTTTTGCCGGCTTATTCTACAACTACATTTCAATACAAGCAGAGGAAATTTCGTTGCCGATGACTTCCTCTCACTTGATGTACTTGTTTAAAGTGTCGATTTCGCCGTCATCGGCTAAACAAGTTGGCCGGCAGCATATGATGCTATCTTCTGTCGTGCGATGTTCAATTTTGTCGTTGAGGCACCATGACTTTTTGGTGTCTTGAGGGCAGCCTAGAAAGATCAATCTTTGGATCGTCATTATCAGAAACAAATGTTGATCGGAAGGAGATTTGTTGTTAAATGAATGATTTTATACCTAAACGGAGGTGATCCACGTGATGTTGTTCTTTTTGTTAACTATCTGGATAGGATTGTCAGACTTCATCTTGACTAAGGACTCTGCTGGGAAAAGAATTTTTTGCTGGCCATCCAGGTTACACACCTGTAATCATCTCTCACCCATAATGGTGCAGTAAATCTTTGAGAGGAAGACTCAACGTAATAGAGCCAATGAAAAATCTATCTAGTCGCTTTCTGTGAGAACTGAAGGTTTTTCTTTCAAGAAAAGTGCCAACAGGATTGTGGGATATTACAAAAAAAGCTCATGTCGCTAGCCAGAACCTGAGTTTGCAGTTCTTCTCTACAAGCGCTCACCTATGGTCATCAACAAAGTGCAAGCAGCACTGTAAAAGTGGTCTACGATAGCATGATTCTGGAAAAAGATTTAGCAATATGCATCACAAGCACAAAAAGCAGAACTCAAAGAATTATTGTGAGAAAGATATGGTTTCCACTTGATTTTGTTTACTCCGACTCAATTGAGTGTAGATGAGTACCTTCTTCTGTTTATCCGCTCTGAAGTGTTATTGATATTATTTATTGAATACCAGCGAAGTATATAACAATACAGTTAAAAATGCAGCATGAATTTTGCAGCAGCCGAGGTGGCTTACGTTTCGGCAAAGTTCGCCACTTTCAGAGATTGGAATGGTCAAATATTGCAGATTATTAAATCATAGACCTTCATAACCCCAGCAGAAAAACGTAAGAAATAAATTTTTGTATCGCATAGGGAAAAGCTTCATCTCAAAAACACTCACCGCTTAGATGTTTTAGGTCTTTCAATTAATCATTGAAGACCTGCCACTTGGAGTCTGTGGTTAAGTGCGACTGTGCTTGGCTCACGTCGGGAATATTAGCCTGAGGTATGGTGCGCGGTCACGCTTTATTACGAGGCATTCCTCTTTGCGGTTCATTTTTGAGCCTTTCCTATGTATCCAGAAAGCTTCCAAAGTTTTACGCGTAGATGTTTTTGATTCCTGTGCAAGGACCGTGAATTTAATGTCGAAATTTGAAATTCAAAATTTAACGTCATAACAAAGGCCCAAAAATGAACCGCAAAGAGGAATGCCTCGTAATAACGCGTGACCTCGCACCATACCTCAGGCTAATATTCCCGACCTGAGCCAGGCACAGTCTCACTTAACCACAGACCTCAAGTGGCAGGTCTTCAATGATTAATTGAAAGACCTAAAACATTTAAGCGGTGAGTGTTTTTGAAATGAAGTTTTTCCTATGCGACCCAAAAATTTATTTCTTACGTTTTCTGCTGGGGTTACGAAGGCCTTTAGACTAATAATTTGCGAACCAATTGGACCTTACCAGGCTCTGAAGATGGCGAACCTTGCCGAATCGTAAGCACCACGACTGTTGTATTATTCATTAACTGTAGTGTTATATGCTTCGCTGATATTCAATAAACAATATCAATGACACCTTGGAGCGGCTAAGCAGAAGAAGATACTCATTTATTCAAACTATGTCGAGGTTAATAGATAGTCGGTTCTGGGATATATTGAGTGTAGATGATTATGAATCTAACGACACCTTGGATAAACGTGCTCAGTGGGTAGACGTTTTCTATCGGCTGAATATTTATTTGACAATCATTGATATAAATACAATAAATCTGGCAAAACGAAGTGGACTTAGCGATTTCCGCTCCACAAACTCACTTACAGAGATGCAGAACAATCGCTGAGTGGTTTTGAAAATGTTCGCGAAAAATTAGAAAATCTGTTTAACTTTGAGGGAACAATGATTGGAGGATCGGAGTCAGTTTGCTAGACCACTTGCACTGTAATAAATGAAAGCTCTAGAATTATAAAGTGATGCACCCGCATCTGCATTGTGCAAAGCTCTATCAAAAGTTGGGCCAGGAGTAACGTGGTAATGTGCCGCTGGGCGAGGGAAAGAACAAGGATTAGTACATAGTGATTTACACTATTAAAACCAAGCAAAGTCCTCCTCCCTCAACGTTCTTTCGCAATTCCACATGGACGGCTTAGCTCAGATACCTTCAAACTTCTAAGAAAAATCGTCTCGGGCACCAATCTACAAATTCCACGAATCCCATTTTTTTACAAAGCGAGTTTTCTAAGCAGAAGCAATGAAAGGACGGGTGATGTTTGAAAACATTTTTAGATGGCGAATGAAAGAAATCAAATCGAGTTATGAAAATGGAAAAATTGCAACCTTAATTCTGTCTTGTCCGTAAATGTCTTATTCACGTACCTTCCTCATAAACCGATCTCGTTTCGGTAAGTTGTGAGACGGCGTGGTGCGTCTCTAGACAGCGGACTGAGAATTCTCACGTGAGCCAAAAGCGTTTTTGTTCCATCCTGAAACGCAGTTTCTTCTGGGCTGGTATATCGTACGCTTTTTTATAATTTTTCTACTTGGATTAGTAAAAAGCGTACAGCAAAATGGTTTGAGAGTGCATCAAGAAGTGATTCGGAATTGCCCAACAGATAAGCTCTTTCTCGCTCACTTTAGGAGCTACTAGCAAAGTTACGTGAACGTATACAAGTTTCACATTGTGAGCTTAGTAACTTATAGGAGCGTACCAAATTATAATATTAGTGAAAGAGGTGAACCACATTTTTTGATTTCAAATGAGTCTTCAGTGCGATAGTGTTACTTAGGATAATGCGGATAAAAAGCATGGAAACTCTAGGAGTTGATCAGTTCCTGTGGGGTGCTTTATGCATTGTCTTCCATCTTTTAACTTCGCTTGAGGTATTTGAATGCATATCTGGCCTTAACAATGACTCACAGTGGCCGGCCGATTTATGAAGTCAGTGCTGCTCATACTCTCACGCAAAGCTATTGCCAATTCGGCATTCTCGGAAGAATAGAAGGTTTAGCGAGCCATGGGTGTGGGATCGAAGCATCGACCTTGTGTGTAACGCAGAGCTTCTCTAACCACCCCTCAGCGTGCGCTCTCCCGAATGTGAAAAGGCTGCTTAGGTATTAGCGCCTTGTTAGCTGCCTAAATTTCGGGAAACTAATGTGAAGATTGTTTATAAAAGCAATGATTTGCTTATGATCTTTCTTCAGAAGACATGTTCATGCAGGAATGAGTGGCATTGTGCAGCGTTGTCGGCTGGTTGAAAGGAAAGGACTCTACGCCTTTCACGATGCTAGTTTAATAACAGACATCAATGCTTATCTGCTTTGACCATCATCTTCATTTGCGCACCATCAGTAAACTATGACGAAGAGATCGCCGAAATGTTTTATGCGGATTCAGTAAATTTTTTCAAAGAAACTTATAGATTGTCATAACCACCCTTGCAAATTGTAGCACAGTCACCAAAACCTCCAATGGTGTTTCACATCTCCTAAAACACCGCTCATATGAATTGGCTTCGTATGTTCAAAACTACCTAGTTTCGGAGTTATATAAGAGGACACAGCTTGGAAACGCTTAAGAGCAACTAGGATGTAATAAGGAGCACAAAGAACTCGTATCATGTCCGCTTTTCGACTTTATGATTATCCCTGCTCTACCATATGCTTCAGAAACAAGGTCGCTAGGTTAGGGTGAAAGATCTCTCAGTGTTATCAAACATGCAGTCAGAACATCGAATAGGAGCGTCCTGCACTTTATAAGTGAGGAAAAGTATCCAACTTTGAAGTCTTGATTTATGTCAACGAGATCAAAATCCAAAGATGGCTTTCTATAACACCAAATTATGGAAAATCAGGTGATATGGGTACGTTATGCATTGCGACAACCGATAGACAAGATGCCACTGATTGGAATCCAGAAAGTTCAAAACACAGCAGGAGGACCGCTAATCTAATAGTCAGTCTTCTTCAAAAAACTCTAGAAGAATGATATGATACATTGGCAATGCTCACAGAGAAACATTCACTGATGTACTCTTGCAAGCCATGGAAAAAGTGGAAAAGTATTTTTTGATTATAAAGGAACAAGTGAAATTTGACCTCACTCGCTGTACTAGAATTTTTCATAGGAGTGTCAATAATCATTTGAAAGCTTGAGTCTCTGGCTAGAGCCGTACGTGGCCGGTTTCGAAAATTTTTTATGTTGCTGTAGCATTAAAAATAAACTTATGTTTTACATGCACATATTTGTTGCCGAAAGAGCTCTTTTTCGACTTTTAGTAAGCAATCAATGACGTAAGATTCAATGATTACAGCGCTGTGCTTACTAAAAAAAACCGTGGAAGTCAGATCGAATTCACTTACGTGGGCAAAGAGATTTTGGCTTTTCTACGGAGTGAGGGGAGAGACCCATCTGGAAACACCAGATTGACGTTGACAAATGTTTGACTCTAATGCCAAAAGACGTTCTCTACACATTCATGTGCTTTTCATGCTTCCAACGAAGCAGTAGTTGAATTGATGGACCCATGTGAAACATAATTTTATTTTGAACTTTACAACGTTATAAAATAGTTTTGTTTCGAAAACCAGACAAGTATGGCTGTAGCTAAATATTTAAGCTTTCAAATGATTGCTAACACTTATATGAAAAATTCTGGTACAGTGAATGAGGTGGAATATTAATTTGCTCCCTTATAACCTTGAAAGAACTAGTGGAAACTATACAAGCGACTGCCCAAGTCACTCGACGATCAACGCGACAGCACGTGAACGATTTAGAACTATCCCTATTTCCAACTAATAGTATCAATAATAATAGAAATAATGTGAAACAATAAATCGTGGTCGGGTAAAAGCTCTAGGTAGTAAACCCAAGAAACTAAAGGCACACTTTCAGGCTTTATGTTACTGGAAAATAGGCTCAGCATTTTACAGCGAGAACATTGAGCTTTACCGTCAGTGGTTTCAACCTCCCAATATCAATGACATGGACGAGCGATCAAGGCTTAGCTTCGCAAATCCCAGGCATACTACGCAGTGGAGCCGATGTTCAGGCATTCGTTCAACGTCTTATAATGCAAGCTGTGAGTTTTAGGAAAGTTTCGAAATCACCATGCTACATCTTGCTAATCTTACCAAAAATTGAGGAAAAGTAATACCAAAGGGACAGTGGAAGATTTTCAGGTTTTTGATGTGCTCGAACAACAAGGTCGTAGCGCCGGCCTCTTTGATGCTGTGATAGCTGGAATTTTGAGCCAACTTACCGTAAGCGTTGGCTATCAACCACTTCACTGTGAAGTGGTGGCTGTTCTTCCAAATGCAAATATAGCTTGTTAGCGTTTAATTCTAATAAAAATAATGTCAATTGATATACCAAAGTTTCTATCTCGGACGGGAATCGATTCCTCATATCAGCTTTGGGGGGACGCGTGCTAACCATTTGCACTACGGAGGCCTCTGTTGTGCCATGACTTTTTTGTGATGCCCAGGTTGAACGCAAAACGACTGGAATGCGGGATTCCCGTCCAAAGTTCAAAGTTTTGCATATCAATAAGCAATAGTGAGTCTGTAATATCATACCACCGTCATGTGGTGCTAAATGAAAAAATTTCTCGCTAGTAAAACTTTAGTTTTTTCCAAAGAAAATTAGCCGTGAAATGTGTGAGTGCGTAAGAATACCGTCTTCTAACAGTGACTTTACGAGAAGTCGAAATAAAGCATGACGGTGAAGGTTTATCCATAGTTTATAAAGCCAAATTCTGTTTGCAAGGTGAACAAAGTTAGAACACATGTAATATTTTTTTTCAAAAGTTTTCGCACTATATGTTCTTGAAAATTCGTCTAATGGTCGGTAATTCCCCCTTCTTAATATTTTATAAATGATTAACTCATTTTCTTGAAAGGATTGCCTTGCAGATGACAAGGCTAAGATGATGGGAGAGAGCTGCGTAGTTTCCGGCAATACAATGAGCAGCTTATGCAGAGATATGAGTCGTGCCAAAATGTGTCTGCTAACGGGCAACGATGCTTTTAAGACTGTTATACCCGTGCCAGAACAACATATGCGAATTAATGGAACTATCTCGGTGAGAGATTTACTATTCTCCTTCGAGAAACATTGATAGTTCACTGTGAAAATAAAGTTCAGACCACCAATATCATTATGGCAAATTGGTCAACGCAAATGTGGCAAAGCGTTTTGAACAGAGTTGCCCGAGCCTTAACGTCAGGCCCGTTTGGGACGAACTTCGCTGGAGTTTCTGCTACTATCAGCGGAAGTTAAAAGAAGTTGTGACTTGAGAGATGTTCAATACATCAATAAAGCACAAATGACAGCGAATGTGCACAGTACCGTAAGAATACTTACAACTACTCAAGAGCTTCATGATAATTTCAGGACCGACTTTCTCGGACATCGGCATTACTAATCAAATCATTATTCTTTGCTGCTGAGCCTGTAGCACGAAGACTGTAAGAAATAAATCTACGCGGCTAACGTTTCGACGCGCTTCGTCCCCCTCATAGCCGTTAATCCGTGTAACAACTTCGTGCCACGGACTCAATCAAGGAGGAGTTTATATCTATTAGGTCCCAAACTAAACCTCCGAACTTGGTCCAAATTTCAGAAATTTATTTCCCAAGTAATCGTTAGTATCAAACAACATTAATCGAAGTATCTCCGTCTGCTTGGATGCAGTTCTGCCAACGCTTCGGCAACAATCAGTTCCGCGCTCATAAAACTCAATATTCTTCGATGCAAACCAACCAATCAATTCTCGACGCAAATGACTGATGTCTCGAAACCAGTGCTTCATGTCCGACCAGTGCTCCAATGATCTGAAGAAAAAAAAATCGCAAGGAAACAGAAGACTGGCGAGTAAGGCAGATGATCCAAGTGCTCCTAGCCCAAATCGGTCATCTTGTTCCTTGTTTTCGTGGCAACGTGTAGCTTTGCATTGCTTCAGCAAAATGACTTGGCGACGGACGATGACGTGGACGATGCTTGATTGCAACGATCCAGTTGCTGACATTATCACTCAGCGTTGATGGTGGCCGGCCTGCAACAAGTCCAAATGGAATCAGCCTTCTTCGGTCCCTAAAAATTGATCACCATTGCTTTTGGCGCAAATCGATTTGGTCTCGGTGTTGGTGCTCCTTGCTGACCTGGTGAGAACCACTGATTTGGACGACGCTCGTTCATCGAAGAAGATCACTTCACATCTTCCATACTCCATACCATACTTCAATTAATGTTATTTGATACTTTCGAGTATTCGAAAAAATAAATTTGTAAATTTTTGGATCAAGTTCGGAAACATAGTTGGAGATCTCATAGGTATGTGGAGAAATTGAAACTTGCTAATGTTAGATCTAGTGAATACCCTACTCCTTATTTCAAGCGGTCTAGGCATAGCTATAAAAAGGTGTTTCATAACAACAGACCTAGAGGGATTCGGTAGCAGTGACTGAAACACCGTGCAATACTCTCAGAAGCCAGCTTTTTCGTAACCGCCATATATGACCGACTACGCAATACACGATATTGCCATTTATGCCCAACCGGAACAAAACGTGACTGCATGAGTTTGCGTACAATTTCCAGAAATGCTTTCAACCTTTCTTTAGGTTGCTAGGTTACATTTCCCGGGTTCTTACGTTACATAATTTATCTTGCCGAGAGTATACTCTTTGCCGCCATAACTTTATAACAGAGAACGAGAGAGTGGCTCTGATGATGACAAATCTGCCGAAACAGTCCGTAAGTCCACGATTATGTAACGTACCAACCTCGGGAAAGGCCAAAAACATTCTCCAAAGCTATGTATATTGGTTGCTTTTTTTCGAGGTTTGAAGATAACGGTCTGTCAAAAAAACGTATAGCTTACACCACTCTCTTGTGAAGCGCGTAGGAACGAACAGAATGGTAAAATATTCTGCTCCCTCATAAAGATTTCCTAGCCCGTAAACTCAAAATAAAACTGAAGTCTCACAAGGTGCATATGAGACGCAAAACATATAACGGAGATGATTTTTGTAAAGTCACTAACCTAGATGAGGAGCACTAGAAACTAGCTCGTAAGACTCTCGAAGCACTTTGTGTCAGTGCCAAATTTCCATGCGGGTTACAGAGATGGGTAAATCTCGTCATTAGGCGGAACCTCAAGCCAAGTCTTAGATCAATCTTTTGATCTATGCAAGGCGGACTCCTCACTCGCGTAATACTCAGTGCGGCGAGGATCAAACACTAAACGGAGCACCCTAAAACAACAAGACAGAGAGTATTCGACAACCCTTATTTCTTTTCTGAAGAAGTGCTAATTGATTCGCAATTAACTTGATTTTCTCAACCTTTGAAGAAGGCGAAATTTCCCGGAACAGTCAGCTTCTGAGAATGGTCAGTATAATATTAGATCATCTCATAAGTCTTGGCACTAGAGCGATGAGCAGTAAATCAAGACTTCTTTAATATGATACTTTTGAGCCTTTAATGAGGTCTGGTATGGCACATATACTAAACAGTACCAGACAGGCTTGTTTCGCGTTTCTTGGCTGATCAATGATACGGTGCTTTCGGTTCCAGTCGATCCTTGCAGTGTTATATAGCCTTATTCACATACCAACTGAAGCGAATTGTTTTAATAACCGAATGTCAAGTGATAGAATCTCCCAACATTGCAGTTACCACAGTCGAGCGACTATGGCGGGTAAAATGAATCACGCCTTCACTTTCGACTTTTTAATATGCCTCGCTCAAAAACAATGACAATATAATAATATGATGACGTGATATGAGCCTTCAATGAGGTCTGGTATGGCACTTATACAGCACAGTCACTCAGCATGCGATAATTTAAACATTTCGGCGTCGATTCCTTTATAGGTAGGAGCATATCTCCGCGCAAGAGATCGGCTCAACCGAAAGGCACCGTACTACCGATGAGCCTGGAAAGGCGAAACAGACTTGTCTAGTATTGCGCAAGTGTTACACCAGACCTCATTTAATGCTCAAATTATGTTTTCATACTATCAGATTATCGTTGCTCTTGAGTGAAGTCTATATAAACAGTCGAAAGTGAAGGTTTGATGACATACATCAATTAGTGGTAGTCACTCAGCATCCCGGATCTCGATAGTCTCGATGCTAAAGCTGATTCTTGGAACGGTTTATGTAGTGCGCTGATAGAGCAAAAAGAAAATCATCTTGTTGCACTTGGAGTAGTTAGCTCGTCGCCTTAACTTTGTAATGGGTTCAAATGGCAATATGAAACGAAGAAAATTTTGTACCTATAGAGCAATAGAAGAGAGCCTCCTCTACAACTCTTGTCTAGAAAGAATTAGGATTACTTTGGAAAGGAGAAAAAGCTTTTAATGTATATACCGGAAAATACCCAGCTCTGCAATGATGGTTTTTTTTCTGAGGTGATAGTTGAAATCATTACGCACAGCGTCACCTATTTAGAAATTTTTTTACCTTCCAAAAAAAATTCTTCAGATTTTCTCCATGAGAAATATAGAGTAGATTTCGCCCTGCCGTTCTATAAAAACAATTTTTTTTTGGATCACAGTGTCAGGTAAGCCTGCCATAAAGCTTAAGCGATGAACCAACTGCTTTGAATGCGAAAGATGATTTCTTTCTTGCTTCAAAAGCGCTCCATGTAAACCGTTTCAAAATCAGTCATATCATCAAAATTGTCCAGATTCGGACTGTCGAATTACTACCAGTAGTCTATGGATATTGTCAAACTTGGTATTTGTTGCTCAAGTGCTAAAACTCATGAGAGGGACCTAATGACAATCTTATGTGTGCTTATCAAGTGAACAGGTCAGCATATATTATATCATTAACACTGATTATTCAAGATAAAAGGGCTTGTTTTGGCCTAACATTTGATTAGTATATCATCAACTATGACAGGCCATTTCTCGTCCCAGATTCGCATTTAGTTGAAGATAGTTGAATAAAATACATCGCAACTGTGGAATCCCGACATTCATTGATCTCGGTGTGCATAATTAACACTTTTCCTATATTACTGATACTTGCACATGATTCTTATAAGAATACATTATGGCCAACGTTTTGGCGATTACACTTTTTCACCCTGTTGATAGATATTATATAGATATTGTTTGTAAAGTATTATAATGGTGCTAATCGTAGATGATGTAAGACTTGAAATAAACGGTAAGAACAATAACAACAAAATAATTTCTGAGGTCAGATCTTTATCAATCTTAGCACAATCCCTAATTCACAGATTTTTTCTGTAAGCCAGTGCAATGGTTGCTATAAAACGATTTCTTATGGAACGATAATGGGGAATATTTTGAAATATAAGCTATTATCTTCTCTCATTCATTCGACACGCTTTGGCGGCCTCCTTCCTATTTAAAGTTTGAAAAGATCAGGTTACCCGTAATCCAGTCATCCACCTCTAATATTTCAGCAGATAATTTACTGAACCTAGATCCTAATTGAAATCGTGCTAAGCGCGAGACAACTTTTTCTTATACTCTCTACTTTCTATGGGTCTTCCAATGAATCGTCCGAGTGTTGAAGCAGAATCAAATACCCTCGAGGCTCGTAGAGGACACAGACACATAATGGGAAGGATTTTGAAGTATAGGTTATTATCTTCGCTCAAGAACATAGATTCTAAGCGCAAAAGATTTCGAATGCTCTTGGATAAACTCCATAAAGTCAAACATGGAACGTGGGAGGGATGCTTCGTTGTCACACATTATATGGCACACTATATAGGACTGCTAATTTACTGTTTGAGATGCGTTTGAAGTGCTAGTCTCCACTTGGACAACTCAGTAGGAAACTCATAAAAAGCAGTGGGTATTGAAAATCTTAAATAAAAACAGTTGAAAAGTTGTTATTCGCTTGACGAGAGTAATAGTTATGCTTGGTGTTTTCTGTTCGAGGAATGCTGTTTGAGTGACTGGGTTGTAGGCAACTTAATCTTTCTAGGCTCTAAAGAAGGTGTTAAAAAATCCAAGTGCCATTTTGTCAAATGAATCTTATTAAAACGATCTCTCGTTTGGCTTGCAAAAAAATTTTTTTGTTACTCAAAATAAAGCGAGGTTTTTTATTGTTTGCGGTCAATTCAGCTGGGCAAAGACATTTCATTCTAGTATCAGTAACCATTCGAAGGCATAAGTCTCGTAGGAATTCGAAAATATATTACTTTCGAAGAAAGCTTTTATACAGAGTTGTAATATCAAAAATAAATCTAGGTTTCACATACTCACTCGTTATCGGGTGGTATTATCTTCATTACTTGAGAATTTTTCCTTGATTTCGCAGAGTTTTCTACGTATTTGTATTGGAGTTGCAGCAGAAACATGTTCTATCGCTTTGGGAATCAAGTTTATCATTTTCATTTCATATTGCCAGAGAAACCAGCTAAATCTACGTGCAAGCCTAAGTCTAAGCAGCCTGGGTTTGTTCAGCCTAAGCCTAATCACGAAAGGCATATGAATGTGTAGAGGAAGTCTTAGAGCATTAGATTAATATGTTCTACCCAGATCTCTTTAATTTTTGTCAGAGCGGAGAAAAATTTCTAGTACACTAGCAAAATCGCCCTTCAGCTGTAAAATGCGCTTGCGCGGTCCGTCGATCCATAGTCACTCACACACCTACTCGACAAGCAATGCGCGGAGTGCTTTAGGCTCAATTTTATTTTTCCTGCTACAGTGCAGTACGACTTCTTTCAAAAGACAGTGTAGCAATCACCGAAACTTACGTTATCTAATTGTTGCTGATGGTTTGAGGAAAAAACTTTGTCCTCTTAGAGAAACTTGAGTGTGAAACACTCTATCGTTTCTGCTACAGTTCTGTAAGAAGGCATCCTAAAATATACTTATATTTTCAAAGACTCCCTGACATTAATGCTATCGAATGAATTCAAGCTTTCGAGAAACCAAAACAAGCTTATCAAGTGTGCACACCTACGATTGAACAAGTCAACACGCGGTGCGATCAGGCGTGAATCCAAACTGGCACACCAAAACCCAAAGATTCAGCATTGCGGTCAAATAAAAAAATTTAATAACTAAACAATCACTGAAATATATAACAAATAATGACGATCTTTCTAAGGATCATTCTTCAATAAGAAACACTTAGCAGCACAGCATCCTCGGAGTACTTCAGATAAACTACGCAGAAAATCCTTCACAACGCTTCATATATCAACATAGCTCACACTTTTTCCTGATTAAATTTGAAATTTGCCTATACATAATTTCGTGAATTTATACTACCTCAAACATCTCTTTGTAAGTATCTTATGTGAAC